>PVJH01035867.1:0-19347 GCA_004026705.1 Nesogale talazaci
TCCTTTAATACTGCACCAAGTGAGCTGTTTCATCTTCTGGTGGATTATTAAAGTGCTTTGTGGCTAGCTGTGAGGTGCCAGCCTTTGAGTTCTATCTCAAGGCACAGCACAATGAACCACCACGTGCCCATCCTGGTTCCCAGGCTCTAGCCCCTAGCTGTAGGCACTGCTTTGATCCATGTACTTGAGGACCTCCTTCTTTTTTGCCGCCCCTCCTTTTAACCCAGCAGGATGTCCTTCTTCAGGAAAGAGTCTTTATTGACAACATGTCCAAAGTCTCACCATTCTTGCCCCTAAAGAGAATTCTGCCTGTACTTCCCAGATAGATTTGTTTATCCATTTAGAGTCCCTGGTACTGCTGATACTCTTCTCCAACATGTGGATTGAAATGCATTGATTGTTCTATGGTCGTCCTTCCAGTGCTCCACTTCCCCATGCTTACAAGGAAACTGAAACAAAATGTCTTGGGAGACAGGCACTCTTTAGTCCTCACAGTAACAGCCCTGCCTTTCAATACACCAAAAAGTCACGGTGCAGCCAATGAACATGGAATGGGGATCCAAGCAAGATAAACTCCCTCACAATTTTAAACTTTTCTGCATATTTTATGATGTTATCTATTGTTCCAGTTTTGAGGATTCTGTCCTCCTTTACATTGAATTGTAATCCACATTGAGGGCTGCAATCTTTGAACTTCATCAGCGAGTACTTCAAATCCTCACTTTCAGCAAGCGAGGCTGTGTCATGCATGTTTCAGGTTGTAAATAAGTTTTTCTATAATCCTCATGCAACATTTTTCTTCATATAAGCCAGCTTCTCTGATTATTTGTTTTGCATACAAATATAATTAGCATGGTAAGAAGACCTGACACACACCTCTCTGATTTTAAACCATGTGTTCTTTTTCACAACTGCATCTTGAGTACATTGGCGTGTTCTTCGATTCCATTCTTCTCAAGGTGATCCGTAATTTGTTATGGGCATTGCAGTCAAATGTATAGTAAATAAAATACAAGTAAGCATTTTTATGGTTCTCTCTGCTTCCAGCCACAATGTATCTGATATTTCCAATGATCAAAATGAGATCTCTTGTTCCACTTCCTCTCCTGAACCTCACCTCAACCTCTGACAGGCCTTTGCCAAAGTACTGCTGCAACTGTTATTAGTTGACCTTCAGCAACAGTTTGTTTGCATGCAACAACAATGATGTTGTTTTAAGATTTTAGCATTCTGTTGTGTAGTTAATCTTTGAATGGGCAAAAATAAAGATCGTTTCAATTAAGTTCACCAGTAAGTTGTCTTCCAAATTTTCTGGCATAGACAAACATGTGCTTTCAGTTTTCATCAGTATGTTGAAGCATTTCAATCAGCATTCAAACATTTTCTAGTTTTTAGAGAATGCTTTCAGCACCTTTTTGTACCTTAAAATTTTTTAGCACCACTGGTGTGTTAGTCCTGGTAGACTAGAGGAACAAATTCAAGGACACGCATATCAATATAAGGAAAGGGTTTATATACAAAAGGAATGTGACATGGAGAAGGCATCCCAGCATCCCAGCCCAGTCCAGTTCAAAGTTATAAGTCCGATATTAACCAATATGCCGAAATCAGTCTATAAAGTCTCCTTCCAACTCATGAAGTCACAAGCCAGTGGGTGCAGAATCCCGGCACTGGCAGGGGTCTCCCCATGGCTCCTCACTTTGAGGGCTCAGGGTCCATCAAAAGCATGCCACTCCAGATTCAGAGGTCAGACTCCATCAGGGCAAAGCTGTGTGGACTCTCTGCTGGCTCTTCCAACTTCTTGGAGGCTACCATCTTTTCTTTTCTGAGATTCATCGTCTCTGAGACTAACTCCCGACAACTGGGAAAGATAGCTTCTCATCTTCATGAGGGAAATATCGCGAGATTTCCCAGAAGTCTCAGGAGAAAGCCATGCCCACATACAGGCCTCATTGGCTACTCAATGGCTATCTCCAGATTAACAGGCTAGACTCCACCCCTACATTTCAATCATAAAATTAACATAAGCACAAGATGGCCACAACGGGTTCTTGCTTATTGGCTACCTCCTGAAATGGTGGATTGCCTCCTAGTTCAGTTAGATTCATTAGGGGAAGGGTGGAAGAATGAATATTTTAAAAAAATTTTTGGAAGAATGAATTATAGAAGTGCCCCACCTCAGAAGAAGTGCTACAGAATGAAGAGATACAGCTGTATTGCGAGTTTTAGAAAATTTATTTCAAATCACCAATCATTATCTGTTTCATGCCATTTTTGCTCACATGCATAATGTCATAATATAAAAGTTTTGCTCACATGCATAATATCATAATATAAAAGTTTTATGAATACAAAAATTTCTTTATGAAAACAAAATGAAGGATATAAAGAAAACTTTATCTTTAAAATAAGTGTTCTCAGTGCTTGGTTTTGAACCCAAAATGAATGTTTTGATGCCATAGTATTTCAAAAACATCTTGGAAAACTTTGGTGAGGAAAAAAGCCATCTATGTGCAGGAATGGGCAATAAATCTTACACACATTTTGAAGAAATGACAAAGCATAAATGTATAAATAAAATCATGGAAATAGTATCTGGATGTGTACAGTCTGAAGGTATCTAGAGAAGTTGAATAGTACAAGAATAATAAAGTCAAAGGAGGAAGCCTGCAGAAGGATTTAATGAATGTAAATTAAGGTGAAGCTCTTTATTTATATTTTATATTAACACTTGCCATAAAGATTGCTAATGGGACGGTCATTTTAAAAATTCCATAATCATGATAACTTATATTTCACAACTGCTAACTTCAATAATATTCTAATCTGTACTGGATACAAAGAGTGTTTGAGTGGATTGGACATGGAATGATTTATGAACCCTAAAGTACAGCATATTCCCTTTTGAAAGATGTAGTTACTGCCACTCTTCAGTGTTCAACCAGTTAGTCTTCAAGTTCAACCTCAAAATCTCATCCTTTAAGAAAGCCAACCAGACATTTGCTTGCAAACTAAATATATTGATGCCTTAAAAATAATGAAATTAGAGTATTATGTTATAGGAATCAACACATATTCCATTTTTGCCTCACAATTTCCATGGTTTTTATCAGCAGCACAATCTGAGGCTGTGCAGTGTGTATGCATGTTGATCATCAATATAAAATTTCACTTTGAAGCTTTTTTTCAGAATAAAGAATCCCCTCTGAGAAGAAAGTGAGTACATATCAACTAAATGATTACACAATCTTTTGATCTTATCACATTAGAAACTACCCAGGAGATATTTTATATTTGCATGATGGCATGGGCTCTTAAAGACAAATCTCAATGGTCATGTTTCAAAAACAGAAGCTGTGATGAAATCTTCCAGGACACCGCATATACCCTAAATCAGGGGGCATACAGTTGCATTTCTAGAAGACATACTTTAGAACAATAAGTGAGATTATACTTGATTGCATTGAGTTTGAGTTTAAGTTTATACCAAAAAAGCCATGAGATAAATGGAGAGAAAATGAACATTTCAAAGTGGTCCGCATGACACATCTAGTTAATCTGTTCTTTTATCAGACCTACCTTTTCTATTTCCAAAAGATAGAATGCTTCCACTAACAGAATAAGAGCTGTAATGAATTTTAGTTTATAGATGCTGGTCAGATGTTTTAAGCTCCACATGCCAAGAAATCAACAGACAAGGGAGGAGTTAATCAAACTAGAACAATAATTGATCCTTATCACTAGGAACAAGTTTTGTCATTTCACTATAATAGGTAGGAAAAAAGTGTGTTTGCATTCAAGTGATCACTTCTATGTTCAGTGTTAAGGGTAGATGGACAATGATAGCAGCCACGTACTTAGAACATCTGGTAGCAAGGGTCATAATTGCCCATATGATGCTGGTGTTGCACACTAGACACACCATCCACATGACTGATGATAAAGGAGAAATTGATGGTGATGTACATGGTATACCAAGATGCACTCTAAAAATCACCAGGCATATACATTATTTATTTTCATTAAAGATAAAATAGAATCTGGGAGAACACATTGGGAAAGGTACTGAAAGATAAAAGTGCGATTTGAGAGGTGAAAAGAGCAGCCTACAGTTGATGTTCTGCATTTATTCTGAGATACTCTTTTCAGGGCTGACACTCCTGCAACCCAACTGCCAACTATGCCAAGTGTTAATAGCTCTCTGCTGAATCTCTAACTGGAAATTGCTTTCAGCTCTCGAAAGCTGCCTCCCTCGATGCTAAATCTCCTCCCAAGATGACCCTCAGTCAATACTTGGCTGATGTGATGCTCCACATGTCCACTCTCTTTGCTGCACTTTGATAGAAATCTGACTAGACGTTCCAGTTCCATAGCTTCCTATGTGAAGATCTCATTTGTAACCCCATTGTAAGTTACCTTCCCCCTCTACCTAGCTACCTAATTTTGTTTGCTTGTCTATCTCATTTTTATACAGATATATCTTCCAAATCATTCACATACACACACATGCACATACAATCCAAGGAAACATAATCTGAACACAAAGACATTTCTGGACACACAGCATTTTATTGCTATATGTGTCAATGTACATGTACTTCATGTGTGTTGTTACATACACATATACAATTATGAATATATATGCACACATACACTTTAATACAAACATATAGTTCATTTAATGCATGCATGTAATGTAGTTATAGATACAAAAATGTATCTACACAAATGTACCTACTTGTATGTTTATTCTAAACATTTAACATATGTGAACAAAACTCTAGTATGTATACATACCAGTCTAGTATTCAGTCATCATAATTATTAATAATTCTTACTGTGGTCATCTTCTAATGAACCTCATAGTATTATTTCACTATGTTAAGAGGATAATTTACAGACTTATAAACAGAGATTTCAATTTAACTAACTTAGGAAATTAAATTTCTAATTTAAAATATACTTCATAAGGTGCAACATGATAAAATTTATTTTAAATTAGTTGAAGATATTTATTTCAGAATAAAGTACAAATCACTTAATATTGTCATATATGAGTTTTTTTAAATATAAAAGAGTTTTTAACAAGACAGTTTATAAGCATGACAGATCAAATTCATATTTCCTAAAAATGTTTTAGTAATATTTATGTTTGGGATAATTCATTTTTAAAGTACAACATACAGCAAAATAACCATTTTTAACTAATATGTATGGATTTATTTCTTTGTCTTAAAGCATTTAAGTTTAATGGAAGAAAAATAAATATAACATCTAAATCCTTGAAAATATAATTTAAATGATTATTTCAATATTCTTTTAATTAAAACTGCCTTATAAATGTATTATATGTTTTCATATCTCAGTTTAATTCCTTTCTTGGAAAAGCTAGTAAAATACCGAAAAGAGAGTTATTTTATACCGAAATGAAAACATCAAAGACGTTATTGATCTTTACACATTACATCAAAACCACATCGACTGTGGACCAGACAAACTATTGGTAATCACGAACAAGTGCAGAGTAATTTCAGAAGATGTGAGCTGTTCTCATTCAGCAAAGTGGAGGTCAGTTTGTCTGAAGACGACTCAGTCAGATGTGAGCTCTTCTTTGAAATGGCAGTGCCCACATCTGTCATACTTATAGATGCGACACGGCTGGCTCATGCATCATATGGGGGGCAACAGCTCAGAAACAGTATTTCTGCTAGACTTCTGTTTGAGGGAGGCAAGTTCGAGAGTCACTTTACAGTCTAATTCTGAAACTTCCAGAGGAACTCATATCAAAAAACAATCATTTTATTTCCTTAATCCCACGTTATGAACATTGGCTTGTAACTTCAAGGTCAGTAGTGAAACACACCAGTTGTGGCTTGAGAGAAAGATGAAGCTGTCTGCTTCTGGAAGATTCAGTTTTGGAAATCCTCTATAGAATTGATATGAATTGTTAGCTGTGCAATACATTATCAGTCTCCAAGTCTTTCATACTGAATATGATCACATAGTTATTTTTAAGTAATTAAAATTATTGTTTAATGCATTGTATTTAATTCAGAAATTGTGGTAGAAAGAATAGTTTTAATTATAATAAAATGACCACACTAACAAAAATAATGATTGCTGTTTTTTTTTTTTTTTTTTTTTTGGCATCACTGCTCTCTGGTGGGAGTAGAAGGCCCAGCCTTTCTCCTGAATAGCTGCTGCTAGATTTAAACCTCCAGCCCAGTGGACCGCAGTCCCACGCACAACCACTACACCACTAGAGCTCAGCCAGATTGCTGTTGTTTTTTAGAGTTAACTGCCATTAAGTGAACACCAGCTATTTCCCATCCTAAGATCAACAGAGTGAAATGTAGCCAGCTCTTACATTTGTGCTATTCTTACATTTGTTATGTTATATTAATCAATAAAGCCATTATGCAAATTCATCTCATCCAGGGGCTTCCTCTTTTTCACTGCTGTTTGATTTAAATAAACTTAACACCCTTTTCCAGGGACAAGTGTCTCCCAGTCATGTCCAAAATACAAGAAGTCTCTTAATCCTCACGCCTAAGGAACATTGTCAAAGTTCCCCCTCTGAGACAGATTTATTTGTTCTTATGACTATCCCTAGCATTCTCAGTATTCTTAAACTCACACCTTAACCATAGTAGGTGTGTGTGTGTGTGTGTGTGTGTGTGTAGAGAAAGTGAGAGAATGTCCAAAAATTCACTTGAAATTTAATAACCCTATCCTTTAAATGATTTCTCTGGCACTTATTATTAATGTGGTAAACAATATTGTATGCTTAGATAGATAGAAGGTGATAGGTAGATAGAGATATAGATAAACAGATGTTTGATAAAGAGATAAGAAAGATGATAGATGATGATAGATGATAGATATCGATAGATGAAGATAGTTACATAGATGATAGATAGATAGACAGACAGACAGACAGACAGACAGACAGACAGACAGATAGATAGATAGATAGATAGATAGATAGATAGATAGATAGATAATAGATGCATGTGAGAAAAGAGAGAAAGTCGGTGATGGATTGGGCTGCTACTTGCAAAGTCAGCCACTCAAACCCATCAGCTGCTTCAGGCAAAAAAGACAGGGATTTTCCCTCCCAGAAAGAGATTCAGTTTTGGAAACACACGGGGCAGTTCTACCCTGTCCTATAGGATCAAGGTAAGTCGGAATTGGCTGGATGACAGTGAGTTTTTGTTATGTGTGTGTGTGTACACATGCATAATACATAATATACTATTTGACTTACCTTTGTTGGATATTTTAATCACATAGATCTGATGTTTGTCTACTCTATGACATAGATGTTATATAATTTAAATACAGGATCAATTATAAAACAAATTAATGATCCACATGTGACATATCTAATAGATGGATGTATCAGCTATAAGTCGATTTAGCTGTAGTATTATTTTCAGAGGCTTATATATCAGCTATGTGGTCATGTGATTTGGCATTTATCTAAAGAAGCAATCTTTATATAAATTAAGCATGTGATCAACAGATCAGGTAAGGGTATTAGCGTGAAACGCAACACTCTTCATCTGATGACAATCCTGATCTAATGTTAGAGGAAGTTTGCCAGAGTATGGCAGGTTTGGTGCAGTCTATTTTTTTAATATGGCACATCAACCTAAATTTCCTTAACTCTCACAAACTGATTAGGTGGGACTATGCAAATAGGGTGTATGCAAGACAGGGCATTAGTCCATTTTCATTACCAATTGCCCTTGTTCAAAAGGTAAGATACCTTTGAAGCTTCAGCAGGGAAAGAACCCCTTGGAAGATCGTGTCTAACATCGCTAAGGTCATGAAGGCTGCTGAGACCAGATGCATCAGAAACTGTGCCCCCATAGACACCAAAGAGCAGCACCCACCAAGACTATAGAGAATCTTTTTCTTATGTAGTTTAGGATTGTGGAACTGTGAACATTGCAAAAGATGAGCTGGCTCTTTCAACTATGAAGTCAAAATCCAAGGAAACACGAGGTTGAGAGATTGAAATTTAGAGAGAGATTTGATTGTCATTTAGCTCAGATGCTCAGAACCTTTAGACTTGGCTGTAGGCTGAGGAGACCAATGCCTGGATCCTGAACTGTGATGCCATACTGACATTCTCTGACAAACCCCTTAATTTTGAGAATTATCTTTGAGTTCTGTGGGGTAACTGAACTAAATTATGGAAGCTAGTATAGATGTAGACTGCTGCTGGTGTAGCAGCTAGTGTCAGAATAGGTGACAAATGATACAGGATAGAGACAGGTCTGACGCTGGCTTTGTGGCAGTAGAGAGATAGAGATGGTCAGATATGTCCATCTTCTTAATAGTTACCACAGCATGCATCATAAAATGAGAGAGAGATGTATAAAGGGAGGCACCTCAGTTCTGCAATGAAAGAAAAGTCAGAAGGGAGCATACTTTGGATATGGGATACAATGCACTTAGAACCACTGACCCGGCAGAAGATTCTCTATGTGGAGAATATAGTGTAGATAGATGATAATAATGATAGCTAGATAGCTAGATAGCTAGATGATGATGATGATGATGATGATGATGATGATAGATAGATAGATAGATAGATAGATAGATAAATAGATACATAAATGATAGATAGATATAGATAGACAGATGGTAGAATGGCATTCTCTATATAGATAGCTAAAAGCTAGATCATGAGAAAGCATAATTAAAACATACACAGTAAAACAATCCTCTTATATATATTTTACAGCAAAACTATTTTCACGTACATTTGCATCTGAATGTTCATTTGATTAAACTAACTTAGTCTATATGTCTCACAGTTTTGAAGACACCGTTCAAGTTATGGTCTCAGGTTCAAGATTCCTTTTTGATAGTTCATTTCAGATACTCTAAATACCTTCATGTGTATAAAAATGATTTACCAATTCTACTCTGCATAAGTATATTTCTGCTCCTATGTTGTTTATAATGCTAAAATATGGTACTATTTACTAATGTACACATAGCTGCTCTCTGATTACAGGTCACTAATGTAACTTTGCTGTCATTAAAAAGAAAATGCTATTGTCAATAGAGTTACATCCAAAGATATAGAGGAGAGGATTCCAACATGTATTTTAGAGGAATCCAATTCAATCTATAACAGTGGAAGAGAACATACTGAAAATATGCTATGTAGTATGTTATTTAACAAAATCAAGAACAATTTGTTCATAAATCATGACAATGCTTGATACTTGCCCTCTGGAAGGGAACACAGAAGATACAGGTGTCAAACCAAAATCTGACGAACAAATTAGATGGTGCCTAGCTATCACATAAAATCACATAAATGTCTGGGATCTTAAAGGCTTGTTTCCTAGCAAGACGTCATATTAGAAAGATGTCAAATAAGTCAGATAAGTCCACTTGGAAGGAGTACACCATTATGTGTCCAAAGGCTTGTAGATCACATAGTCCAAAGTCGAAGGAAGGATTAGTATCAAATCCTAAATTGTGACCATCTGGCTTGCAGAAGCATATGGATGTCAGTTGAAGCCCACGATTTTTTTTTATGGGAACTATGTGGGAAATATGCCTCTGATGAACTCCCTGCATCCACAATTGAGTGGTGGGAGGAAAGTTGTTACTAAATAGAGTATACTGGAGATATAAGTAGACAATGTGGAACATAAATCTGAGATCCTCTCTCTGAAGCCTGTTGGACCTGACCTGGTTTTAACCCTTATCTGTATTTTTGTTTTTGTTTGCTCATACTAGGATGCATCTCAGGGTTGTTATGTCATTGAAGGTCACCCTTATAAAGTTGTGTTATTTTTTTATGATTTTTCAATATATGACACCCAGGATTGAAGAACCTGTAAGTACAGTGAGCAGAATAGGGCTTGGGGGTCAGAGTTCAGTGTTGGTGAGGGCATAAAAGGGACATGATGTCAAGGAGTCCAGGAGAGAAAAGAATATTTAGGAACTGATCAGGGCAGAAATTATATAATACTATTTGATTATTATTGCAATATAGAAAGATATGATATATGTATTAACTCACAATACATTTAAAAAAAAGAATATGTTGCAAAATTGTTTTTAGTTTGCAATAATTTCAAAGTACACTAATTTGTCAAGGTCATTTGCCTAAAAATGCAAGTTTGTGTCTAAACCCCATATTTATTCTACCACCTGCCAAACTCACATTCTTTTCTACCAGACCTTAGGGCCACTTATTTGGAGCACATTTATTACAATGTATAAAACGACTTAAATTGCTGTTAAGATTAGATGAGAGAATGTTGCTAGGTTTTAAGTTATACTTCATTTAGTCTATTTTGTTTTTAATTTTGCTGTTCTCCAATATTCTCCCCTTTCCTTCTGATCATCATTTTACTGTTCTTAGCTACCTTCTTGTTAGCACCTACTCATGGATGCCCTAGGTATAATAGAAGAAAACATTGCCTGGTCGTCAACCATCATCAGAACTGCTGTTACCTTAGAGCACATTGCTTCGACCACTTGTCAGTCAGTCTTACTCGGGACCTTCCTCTTCATGTAAACCCTCTACTGAACATGGTGCCCTTTCCCAGGGCATGGTCTTTCCTACTAACGTGCCCAGCATATATGTGATGAAGACTTGCTCTCCTCTCTTTGAAGGACCATGTTGATTATACTTTTTTGAAGACAAAGTGGTCTGTTATTCAGGGATTTTATGGTGTTTTTAGGCATAATATAAATAATAGCATCAATTATTCTGTAATATTCCCTATTCAGTATCCAACTTTCACATGCATTTGAGATGATTGAAAATATTATGTATTATGGAAAAATACTTTAATACTCAAAGTAATGGCTTTGGTCATTAATACTTAAAAAAATTATCTGGAGCACATTGGCTCAAAGTCATACACAGATTGATGTCCTGAATGATGAGTACACCAGAAATCTCAAAATTTCCATCTAAAAGATGTAGCTTTCCATTACCAATGTTTGAAATGAATGGATGATTTGAAAATCAAGATGCATGTGTTCTTTTCTTTTTCTCCATCATCCTTGCAATTTTCTATTATACTCATCAAGAAAGCATCTTATACAATGATCTATACTCTGAGGATGGTATAAGTTCTCAGAGTTTAGATACCACTTCCTTCATTAACTGGTACTATTGTATATATATAGGCTGTTTTCTTTTCCATCTCTTAACCTCAATTTTTTATAAAAATACCATAAGCATTGACAAGTCATAAATAGTTTCTGTGATTCCACCCTGGCCTAAAAACAATACATCAGCATGCATACACATTGGGTCCAATTCAGATTGTTTACAACTTGACCTGTTCTTTAGGTATGGTAATTCTATAAATAACTTGGGTCCCTTGCTTAGAGTGTGAATAAAGGACTTTGAAATCAGAGTTCTTCTCTGAATATAAATTACACTTGAACTCGGCAATCATTATTTCAATGATCTTCCAAAAGTCCCATGAAATTTATAATTAGGAAAACATATTTTGAGTTAGAATACTTTTGGAAGAGTGAGTCCTGTTCTGATTCAGTTAGTGTGACTTCATGTCACTTTCATAGATATCATAATTTTTATATTTTATTTCAGGAATCTGGGTACAGGTCCCATAATTTCTTGCATACTTTCACTCAGATATAATTATTAGGAAAGAACTTTATTTCTTTATTAGGGGGGGGGGTTAGCACAATAGCTGAATCATTCTAAGTGCAATAACTTCTTGCTGAATGATTATTTTATGAAACTATTTAGTTCTTATTCACTCTCTTTGCCCTCAAGTCAAATACAACTCACAGTGACACCATAGGATCATGTAAGATTGCTCCTGTGTTTTTCTGAGACTAAAATTCCATATGTAAGCACAATGACTCTTTGTAGTGTGGCATAGTTCATGGTTTTCAGCTGCTGATCTTGCTTTTAGCACATCATCTTGTACCCAGTATGCTACCTGAGTTTCTCTTGATTCTAATTAGATAAACCAAAAGACATTCCCATTGCATTAATTCTGACTAACAGAGAAGGGTGGAACTGTCCAGGAGGTTTCAAGGCTGTTAAGTTGCTGCGAAAACAGACTACCATACCCATCTCCTGCAGAGCAATGAATGAGTTTGAACCCTCTCTGTTTTGTTAGCAGTAAATACTTAACCCCTATGTTACTGAAAATATAGTTAAAAATGGATGGCAACAAAAACGTGAGTTCTGTGGATTTCTATTCATTTTCTCTCCTAAGACTTACAGGAAATGAAACAAACGTCTCTAGTGTTTATTATGTTCTGCTCACGGAGTTACTCTTCCTATATCTCCATGAATGAAGTACTTCTTTGAGTCCCATTCTACAAGGGAGGGGGCTGAATCTGAATGGTTTTCTAATAGCTCCAAAGCCATTTGAGTTCAAAGCGGTAGGCTAAGTTTTAATGTCAGAATACAGCCTTCAGGATTCACAGAGACCTTAAAATTCTGGCAATTCAGTATCCTTTCATGCATTAAAAAGTTAGAGCTGAACACTTGTCACCTTCCATGGTATTTACTTACATGTTTTTCATTTTCTAAAATATTTACAAGGTTGATGAAGTGATTAAGAGATTGGTTGTTATGTTTTCATTAATAAAACATGAATTGTTATGTTAATCACACTATGTCTTTAAAAAGATTAATGTGCTCTTCCATCATTGTAAATCTGCTTTTCAATTGGTGACAATGTATTTCTTTAAATTATTAAATGTAAAAATGAAAAATATGGACCATAAAATTCAAACTCTTAGGCCAGGTGATCTACATAAAAGGGGACTACCAGCTGAAGCTATTCATGGGATACCCAGCATGATGGTTTTATTTCAGAACCACAATAAATTGAACCCAAAAAGAAAAGGTCCATCAATCAGCCAAAAAGACATTTAATCAAAACACACTGAAAACTCTATCAAAATAAGGATCTGAAATGAATTGAACTTTGATTACTTGAACACTACATGTGCCTGGGTTTAAGAATTGGGCTGCTGCTTTGTCAATTAAATTTTGAACATAAACTTTTTTTCTCTACCCTACAAAGGGATGCCCAAATAATTTATAATGGCGTGTGTGTCAACCAATCGACTTGTTAAAAGAAAGCAGTGCATAGTGCATCCTGTGCTTATGAAATTTCAGGCAAAATGTTATAAATAAGCAGATTCTTTCCAAATAACTTTCAATTACCATATACTGATTATATATCAAGTTAGATATGCATAAAATTATACAGAACAACTCTGTTTCTGGCATATTAACTTAGCACAAATTCAGGTAGCAAATTGCCTTATCTTAGTTTCTGCAACAGTATCACTTGCTTTGTCACAAACTCTCCAGCAGCAGAAATGTCGCTAGTTTTTTCGCCTTTTCCCAGTTCCAATTTTTATTTTGTTTTGTTTTTGCTTGTTTTGCTTAGTTAGAAGCCCTGGTGTCAGCTCCAAATCACTGGGGCCCAATGCCATCCTCCTACTTGTTGTTTAAGTACATTGTTATAGCCACTATGACAGTCCTCCCTCACCTTTTTGCTGCTTCTCCAACTTACCAAGCACGGTCCTTATTTGGGACTGATCTCTGCTGGCAACCCTTCCAAAAGCTTGCCCTTTTTGCCTCCAAGGAGCATTGCGGCTAACCTTCTTCCAAGGGAACTTTGCTGGTTCCTCTGGCAGCCCTTGGCAATTTCTCAAATGCATTCAGACTTTGGTTTTCCTTTTTCATGCCAAACTTTCATAAGTGGATCTGTGGCCACTGAAAATGCTATGGCACTATTCGGATGCACTGCATTTCTCACAGTGACATCATCGCACGCGATCCTATGCAGCAGATTTGCCCAAATAAATTCATCATTTGGTTTCTTGACTGTTGGTTCAGGATTGTGTAACTACAGAACATTGATAAATTCTTGGTAAACTCAGTCTTTTTTATATGTAGGATAATGTTATCTATTTTGAGGATTTCTTTGGTTTTGTTTTTATGTCGAGTGGCAATCCATATGGAGGGCAGCAGTTCTTGACCATCAGCTGCATGTGCTCCATGTTGTCCTGACTTTCAGCAAGCCAAGTTTAGGTAATCTTCATATTTCAAATTGTTAATAAGTCTTCATCCAGTCTTGGTACCATAGTCTTCTCCAGATTGCCCAGTTAATTAGATGAGCTGCAAGGCTGGGCCTCCCACTCCCACCAGAGGGCAGTGATGCCCAAAACAAAACAAAACAAAACAAAATAATATTGAAGGAATATAAAGAGAAATGTGTCCAAAACTAATTGGGCAATATTTAAACAAACTGCGGTACAAGTTATAACCAGGACCTGATAGTTTCAAATGCAGGAGTTTAAGTTGCAATGAATATATTAGTGAATACATTACTTGAGGAATTGTTGGAATACAGATTGAAATGTTTTTTAAAGAAGGTACAGGCCAAGGAGTCCTCACTAGTCTAGACCAATAAATCTGTAAGATATCTTTTTGGCCAGTTCACTGGAAAAGGTCTCTGATCTCATTTCAAAGAAAGGTGGTTGGTTGTGATACTGAAATTAACATTAATATCACACGCAAGTGAAAATTTTGGAAGCTAAGTAAAAAATATTGCAATTTTGAAAATTTCCAAATTCCTTAGATGTATCCTCATCTATTCCACGTTTTGCTATTATTGAGTATTTACGACTAGTTCTTCTCATTTGATTTTGCCCTATCACCTTGACGGTCCCAAATGCTCTGCTCCATGGGAGTCAATAAAACCAAGTCTACTTTGAAGGGTCCCTGGTTTCCAGTCTCCTATGAAGTGTCTTCAGTTTCAAGAAACTTCTCATATTGCATTATATATTTCAATGTATCACATTGATTTGTAGAGTTTCAGTGCCTAATCCCTGAGAAATAAACCCCCTGTTCCTTCTTTTTTCTTACTCTGTTGTCTAGAAGCTGCACTGCAACTATTTCACTATGAGTGTCTGTGACAGTCTTAGTCTGGGTAGACTAGATAAAAAAATCCAAGAAGCCTCATATGTGTATAAGAAAGAAGTTTATATACTAGAGCAATTGAATATGGAGAAAACATCCCAGTCAGTTCAGTCCAGATCAGGTCTATAAGTCTAACATTAGCCCATGTGTCCAATACCAATCTACAAAGTCGTCTTCAGACTCATGAAACACATACAAAAATTACAGCATAGTGAGTGGTATGTCTTGTGGATTAAGTGACATTGTAAGCATTTCAGTACTGGCAGGTGTCTCTACATAGCTTCTCCAGCTCTGAAACTCTGGTACCAGCCTGTCTTCAAGAGACTTGTCAACAAGGATGTCTCACAGGGATTAAGGAGAAAGAGAGAGAGAGAGAGAGAGAGAGAGAGAGAGAGAGAGAGAGAACCAACCTCTAAATCCTCAAATTGACACCAGATTCTAAAACTACCACAGGGACAGAATTAAATTTATAAATCTCTTATATTCATGTCTCTACCTACTAACAAATGACTGGATGGGGTTATGGACAAGAGGCAAGTGTGGTGCTAACAGGAATATTTGTTCCGTTTTAGTTGCCTTGCCTCTGAATATTAGGATAAGCTACCACAAAAGCCAAAGGAACAGGAAATCCAAACAACACTGTAATTGGGGACACCAGTGAAGCACATTCAATACCTCTGTCTAAAATGATGGAGATGTGGGTCATTAAAAGAACCATCTTAGGAGCCGTGCTGTGATTGTGAGGCTGTGAGGTAGAACGTCCAGCGGCTTCATGTCCCATGGAGGCAGAAGCCAAAGAGCCACTTAGATGATGGTGTGAAGACTAACAGCAGACCTGGCTACTAGCTGAGGAGAAGTCTAGTATTCATGAATCAATGACTGTACCTGTGACAGTCCCCTAATCTGGTGTCATTTTAAGGATTGAGTGTGTAAGGGTAGAGTCTAGCCTGTCAATATGGAGCTAGTCAATGAGACCTCTGTGTGGGTGTGACCTTCTCCTGAGAGAATTCTGGGAAATGTGGCAATTCATTCTAGGAGATGGGAGACACTATATCACTTAGTCCCTTGGAGACACTCAACTGACAAGATTGGCTCTCTTCGAGACATCCCTGAAGGGAAGCCACATGTAGACCTACTCTGATGTAGCAAGAAACCTTGACCTGGAGAAGACACGTGGAGACTCCTGCCAGCGCTGAGATGCTTACAACACACTAGATCCATAGACTTTCTGCCCACTGGCTTGCCATCATTCTGCATTTGACATCATTGCATGTGTTTTGTCATTCTAAAGGAGTTTGTAGATCGTGGTGAGACATATGGACTAATATTGGACTTATGAACTTGAACCAGAATGGGCTGGGATATTGCTCAATGTTCAATTGCTCTTATATATAAACCTCTCTTTATGTACATATGTGTGTTCATGAATTTTGTTTCTCTAGTCTACCTTGACATTCACAGTATCCTTAATGTCTTCTGATCCTCTCTTGTTATAACTTATTAGATTGTACCCCCTTTAATTTTTGAGTACAGTATGTGAGTACTATTTGGCCTTTGAAATGAGGTCTTGAAGCTTAAAAAAGGATATTAGAAGGAAGCCAGAGAAGGTCAGATGTGAACACACTAGTGCACTTTACTGCAATGACCCTACTGTATTTTAAATACTGGTAGAGTAGCTTCCAAGATTAGCAAATAGCAAGTAACCCTGACGTGGGGAGGAGACTCTATGAAAGTGTTCTATCCTACCCTACAGGGTACCTCTGAGCTGGCCTTGACTCAACTGTAATGAGTTTGGATTATATTTAGTTAACTACTAGAGAGTTACTATTGGATGGTAGGGAAATAATTTCATTGGAAATGACACAGTATCTGGTTTCAAATGGAAGATATTGTAAGGCTCAAAGATACTCATAAAACTTCTTTTGAAAAAGCATATCTCCATCTAAATAGATTATAAGTTATTCTTCTAACCCCAGTGCCTGATAGCCCATCTAAATAGATTATAAGTTATTCTTCTAACCCCAGTGCCTGATAGCAAAACATTGAATAGATATATTTTTCTTTGATGAAGCACCTCAGGTTTTTTTTCATATATGCTATGAATTTAAAAATCAGACAATAATATAAATAATTCTTCCAAGAAGGACGCTTTGTAAACTAAGAGAAATTACAATGAGCAGCAGTATTGACAATGATGCTCTACTTTTGCAGATTAGTAAAAATATTTTCAATGCAAGTAATAATTGTGTGACCTACTTTCCAGCATTCATCAGCTTAAAGTCTATCCTAATTAGATTAGAAAATGCTTTAGTTATTCTCAATTGTGTGATCTTTTATGGGATTATGGAAATGCTTTTTAAAAATTGAGACTGATATTTATAATTGTAAATATGCATTTGATATATAATTCTTTTAAATGCAATGTTACAGAATAAATATAAAATACTTAATATGAAACATTGAACTTCATTACAGTACCACAATGGCACAACAAAACAGAAAATTATGAAGCATAGTTACCAACAGAGGTTTTTCTCTTGTGTTCTTTTCCTATTTGGGGGGGAAGAAAAATAAGTTAGCATAGACTATAGAGTTTATTAACCATACATGTAGACATAAATTATCTCAATTAATATATGTTCAGTAGTTTCAAATTAGCAACATACTTCAATTGCATACATGTAATAATTAGTTTACATGATTAAAGTAACAATTAAATTTTGTGTGCATTAGAGTATCAGTAAATTTTGAACAGCAAAAGCAGTCATCAATGTTGAGCATTATGTAAAACGAGAAAGAATATGGAGTGACATTTTAACAATAGCTGCAAAGGCGCCCTGGTGATTTAGCCTTATGCATCGGGCTGAGACCCACAACATCTGCAGTAGCTACCCTGTAGGAGAAATACTGTTCTGTCTACTCTTGTAAGGAGTTAGCCTCAGAACCCACGGGGACAGTTCTACACTCTCACACAGGGTCTCCGTCAGTCATCATTGATGGCAGCAAGTTTGATTTTGGGATTAATTCTGAAAGGAAAAATAAGTAAATAAAGCAAATTTCTCTTTTCTTCAGTTTTCGAAGTTTCAATTCTTGTAGGAATCACAGTCTAAATATGCTACTTGAATGCATTTGTTATTGTTAAATAATAATGAATTAATTAAAGCACAGATTTCTTAAGTTTTGGAAAATGTAGAACGAAGGAAAAAAATACTGAAATGATTATCTTGTGTTTTCTATGTTGTTATTATTAGGTGTGTCAGAATGTTTCCAATTCATAGCCAACCTATGTACAACAGAACCAAACGTGACCTGCTTCTGTGCTGTCCTCACAATGCTCCTTATGTTTGAGCTTTCTTTTGCAGTCACTGTGGAAATCTCTGCAGTCAAGAGTCATCTTCTACGGCAAACTGCTGCGCTGGATAGTGGTGTGAGCCCGAACCTAGCTTAAGCTAGAAAATAAACTCCTTTAAAAAAAAAAAAGAGTCACCGTCTTTGTGGCTGTCCCTCCACTTTACCGAGAATGATGGTCTTCTTTCTCCAGCGACTGCTCCCTTCTCATAACATGTCTAATTACTTGATGCAAATTCTACCCACCCTTACTTTGAAGGGTTATATTTTTTCCAAGACAACTGTTTGCTCATTTAACACTATGACACCTTCAAAATTCCTCACCATCACTACAGTTTGGATACACCAATTCTTCATTAATCTTCTTAATTCAATGACCAAATTTTAAATGCAGATGAATTAATTGAAAATAACAGGACTTGGGCCAGATGTACTTTAGTTCTCACAGTGACACCATTTAAGGTCCTCATTCTCTAATGTTTTCTATAGCAGATTTACCTAAAGAAATGCATCACTTTATTTCTTGACTGCTGCTTACATCAGCATTTATTGTGTATCTAAACAAGATAAAATCCTTCATAATTTCAATCTTTTCTGTTTGTCATGTTGCCCATCCATCCAGCTGCGAAAAAGTTGGTATTCTCTACATTGAATCATACTGAAGACTGCAATACTTGATGTTCATCAGCAAGTGCTTCTAAGCCTCCTCACTTTCAGCAGGTAAGGTTCTGTCATCTGCATATTGAAGGTTTTTAATTAAACTTCTTTCATACTGATGCTAAAATAGTATTCATATATTACAGTTTCTCTGATTATTTGCTTATCAGACAGCCTTAATAAGTATAGAAAGGAGATATAACCCTGATGCACACCTTTTCTGATTTTAAGTCATACAGTAGTATAGTCTTGTTCTGCTTGCACACTTACCTTTTGATCCATTCACAAGTTCAGCATGAGCACAATGAAGTGTCCTGTGATCCCCATTCTTCTTAGGGCTGCCCATAGTGAGTTTTAATCCACACAGC
>PVJH01035868.1:0-19320 GCA_004026705.1 Nesogale talazaci
GGTCAGTTGGCAGGATGCTGATGAGTCCCAGGGCTGGGTATGCAATATGGCAGGTGTAAATACAACTAACCAGAGGTAGATGAGCCAGATAGATGATTCAAATCCAGCAAAAACCAGGGAAGCAAGCTATTCCACGGTGTCCACTTATATTGGAAGCAGGTCACATCCTTAAGGAAATTTCCTTTTAAAGTCATCAGGGCTGTGGCCTAAAGTAAGGGAGTTTCATCCCACTCCAATCTTCTTACAACTAGTTGGCTGCTCATTGCAGATCCTGTTATGGAGTTTGCATTGTGTTAGGTCACACCATGGGTGATTACTAGGCCCTAATTGCCAAACCACTGAAAATTCTGGGCCAGTCAAATTGATTCAAAGCCTATGTATCACATGAAAGATGAGGAACGTGAGGGGGTACCCTTAAAAAAACAGAAAAAAGTTCCTCTGGGCAGAACTTTTATAGTATGCATTTTCCCCACTAAGTGAGCATTGTAGTAATAGTCTTTGAGTTAGCACACCCAGTGGTGTCATCTGGAAAGGTTCTCTCTGGTCACAGTGAATTTTTTTGTATCAAAGCTATTTTGCTAAAACCTCATTTTTTGCGATGGCTGATTTAACAGAACCGTGTGAGGTTGTGGAATTTTGTTTCCAACTCAGGAAAAATGCTGTAGAAACGGTTGTGATGTTGAACACAGTTTACAAAGATGGCACTGTGGGGGGAAAAAATCAAGTGTATGAGTGGTTTTCTTGTTTCAAAAAATGTGAAATGTCCATTGATGACAAACTTTGTTCTCGACGGCCCCCAACTTCCCGAATGGATGAAAATGTTGACTCACAGTGCATTTAGAGTTTGTTCCACCAGGTCCGACTGCTAACCAAGCCTCCTTGGCTGTGACCTGACTGACAGGCTAGAATCCACCCCTTCACAAATTGACAGATTATGTAACTGCCACAGAGATCAATGGAGAAAAGATTGAACTTGTAAAGTTTGTCTTCACCCATAATCAATGCTAATGGAAGCAGCAGTCAAGACATCAAAGGACTGGGGAAATCTTCTGCATAAGGGCCTCTTTACATTGGAGCTGTAACCTGGACCCTGATGAATGCCACATTTGCATGTGAAAGATGGTCACGGAATAAGGAAGACCAAAGATGAATCAATGCATTTGGATTATGGCACTGGTGAAGAATATTGGAAGTACCCTGGACTGTCAAAAGAGCAAAAATATATCTGTCTGGTAAGAAGCAATGTCAGAGTGTGCCTTAGAAGCACGTCTCACATGCTTCGGACGTGGTATCAGGAGACCAGTCCCTGTAAAAGGACATAATGCTGGATAAAGTAGAAGGGCGGTAAAAAAGGAGGAAAATTCAATGGAATGGACTGGTGCCATAGCTGCAACGGATCCGAACACAGCAGCAATTGTGAGGGTGATGCACAACAGGTCAGTGTTTCGCTCTGTTGTACAGACTTGAAGGCAGCTAAGACCGACACAACCTTCTCATCTAACCTTTCTACTTTGACCTTAACCCAACACATTCCTTTGGAAGTCGCTGTTTTGATGGGATGTATGTAGGAGGCAACGGGATTGGAAAAAAGCTTATAACAACCTTGGAAGCAAGGAACACTTGAGGCACTTGCTGATGTCGGTCAAGCACTGCAGTCTTCAGTATGGATTGCAAGTCAGTGTAAAGATACCCCAAATCCTCATAACAGGGCCCATAGGTAACAGTATGATAAACACATAGAAAAGAGTAAGGGGTCAAGGATTTCATCAGGCTGGGATCCACAACCCATGATCACGGAAGCAGCAGTCAAGACATCAAACAACACATTGGGCAAACCTGCAGCACAGGCCTCTTTAAAAGGTTAGAGAGGAAGGATGTCACCTTGAGGACTTAAGTGCGCTGAACCCAAAGGTGCCGGACTAGGTAACGTTTCGCTCTGTTGCGCAGTTATATGGCTTCTATGAGCCGGATCTGACCTGACAGCACCAAACAGCAACGAGGCTGAGAGGAGTGCACTGCTGAGAGGACTTGCTTGCAGCCACCCACTGATTGCTGGGTCATGTGGAAACATGTTTTGTTTGGAATAAACCTGTGGATGTATAAACTGAAACCCTACCAGCAATACTTTCTTACTTGCTCTCATACTGCAGCTTAGTTGATCAGATATGCAAGCTCTCTCCTTAGGAGGTTGTGAGCCTCTGGGGAGGGAAGAGAGCATAGGAAAGGAGATGTTTGATGATGAGAAACAAGCCTGGGGCAGGCCCTGGGAGGTGGGCCTGAGAGGGAGGCATCGCAGAAGGAGATCGCCAATTAGGTGCTGTATGAAAGCTCTGACCCCCTTGCCTTCCATTCTGCCTGCATCCCTGAGAGCAAAGACAAAAATGTCAATTAGGGAATGACCAGAGATGTTGACAGAGTGGTTTTTATCCCATGGAGGGACAGGACCCACCCACTGTCTGCCAGAAAGGAAAGTGCATGACCCCCAAGAACGCCTCTGGCCAGTCAAAGATGATTAGCATAATAAGATGCAGGAGTCAGAACCAAAAAGGGTCCAAGTGGGCATTAAAGATGCTATCCCAGTCCCTTTGATCCTCTCCTTCTCCTGGAGATATGGCTGCAACATCTCCAACAGCACCTTCCTCCCTTCACCCAAGGCAAACTCAGGAGTCAGGCCCTGGGGCTTTGTAGCAGAGCGTAGGTATTGACTGCACATCTTCAGCCAAGTCACTGAACCTCTCTGTGCTGTGGCTTTCACTCTGAGGAAGGGAGATGGACTGGACAGCATTGAGAGTTTCGTTGTAGAATGTCTACTCGAGGAGTTCTGAAGACCTATTTTGTCAAAGCAAGCATGATTGGTACAGACCACTTGAAATAAAATAAATAGTGAGCTTTAGAAAATGGTCCTCAAGTCACACGGGGGAATACCAAAAAATAGAATATTTTTTTCAAAGCTATGATTTTAATTTTGTTTTACAAAAGATATGATCACAAATTGCTCTCCATTACACTCAATATATATGTCAATTCTGCAAATCCATTCTTGTGAACATTCTTTAAACTCATCTGTTTGGATAGATGACAGCATCTCGTTCATTTTTTCTTCACCTCTTCTATGCCATCAAGTCCCTGTCCTTTCACACCCTCTTCATTTGCAGAAACTAAAAGAAGTCACATGGAGTGAGGTCAACTTAGTAAGGTGTGTGTGGCAAGAGAGGCATGCTGTGTTTTGCCCAAAACTGGTACACTGACATGGCTATCTGAGCAGA
The DNA here is from genome assembly GCA_004026705.1 of Nesogale talazaci. NCBI lineage: Eukaryota > Metazoa > Chordata > Mammalia > Afrosoricida > Tenrecidae > Nesogale > Nesogale talazaci. The sequence goes on from PVJH01035868.1 coordinate 3,267, forward strand.
TACATTGTCATGGTGGCAAAACTAATCTCCCATCTGCCACAAATCAGGCCTTTTTGTCACACACTGTTATACTACTTTTCAGAACCTCAAAATAGAAAACTTAACAGTCTGATCTGGTGGAACAAACCCCAAATGCACTACAAATCATCTGTTTGGGAAGTTGACAAATGTCCAGAATGTGGTTTGTCACCAGTTGACATTTCACCTTTTTTGAAATGAGAAAACCACTCATACACTTGAGTTTTCCCAGAGCACTGTCCTTATAAACTGTGTTCAACATCACAACAGTTTCTGTGTCATTTTCAAAAGGTCACAGCCACATACTGTTCTCTTATGTCGGCCATCACCAAAAAAAGTGTTTCTAGCAAAGCTGCTTTCATGAAAAAATTCACTGTGACCAGAGAGAACCTTCCCAGGTGATGCCACTGTATGCACTAACTCAGAGAGAGATGCTGGGTGTTTGCTGAGCAGTAAAAATGCATGCTACAAAAACTCCATCCAGCGGGGATTTGTGTGTGTGTGTGTGTGTGTGTGTGTACTCCCTCAATGGTTCTCAACCTTCCTAATGCCAATACCCTTTAATACAGTTCCTCATGTTGTGATGACCACTCTGCTGCTGCTTAATGACTATAATTTTGCTACTGTTATGAATCAGGCGACCCCTGTGAAAGGGTTGTTTGATCCCCCCAAAGGGATCTTGACCCACAGGTTGAGAACACTGCTCTACAGCAAACAAATATTTGGTTAAGAAAATCGACTCAAACACAGAACAGCAAGGACACATTGAGCCACAACTTGCTCCTAACATCTTCATTTTGATGGAAGTTCTACTTGGATCAAAAAAATAAACCAAGTTCACTGCTTGAGAGTTGGTTCTGACTCGCAGGGAGCCTATAAAACAGAGTTAAACAGCGCCTGTGGGTTTCTGAGACTGTAACTCTTGATGGAAGTAGAAAACTTCATTTTTCTCCTGCAGGTCGGTTGGGGGTTTTCAAACTGCTGGCCTTGCAGTGAGCAGCCCAACATGTAATCACTAAGCCAATAGGGCTTCTCCTACTGGGATACCAAAGACACCAAACTCACTGCCAGGAAGTCACTGCTGACTCGTGGCGACTCCCTCTGGTTTCCTGAGACGGTGACTGTACAGGAGGAGAACGTCCAGTCTTTCTCAGGGGAGCTGCTGGTGGGTTCAAATTGTCAGCCAGGAGGGTTGCAGACCAACCCATAACCCTCACACCACCAGGGCCCTCTTACTTGGAGAGATGTGAACACTAAGACAGGGCTCCCTCTTCCTTCAGCTCCTCCACAAGTGGAGGGAAGAGTCACCAGCCTTTCTCATTCACTTCAAGTTGAAGAAACTGAATTCCTGGTGAAGGCAGTTGAGTAGCTGAGTTTAACAAACAGTAACCATAACAGGATAACATCTCTAAACCATATCTGTTCAGATGTTGCGTTCACCATATGTTTAATGCAATTTTTCTCAGTTTGAGTCTTGGAAAAGATCAACAAAATTGACGAGTTTTTAGCTAGAATGACCAAAAGAGAGTGAGCTGAGAGAGATCTGAATTACATTATTAAAATTAAAAATTAAAAAGATTCGTGATTACCAACCTTATAAAAACAAAAATGGTTGTTTCAGAGCGCTATTAAGAGTTGCATCAACAAATTAGATAACTTTGATGAAATGAACACATTCCTAGAAAGACAAACTACCACAATTTCCCCAAGAAGGAACGGAAAAGCTTAAAAGAATTCTAACAAAAGATTGACACCATACTTTTAAGACTACTCGACAGCTGGCTTTTCTGATGAATTGCACCAAACATGCAAAGAACTAATAGTGATTCTTCACAGAGTCTTTTTTAAAATAATCTAAGAAAAAATGATCCAAGTCATTCTATGAGGCCAGTATTATCATTGTGTACATGGGGTATTCTTGTTGCTTAATAAGGCAGTTAATATAAGGCAGTATCTTAGCATAATTTCTAGGGTGAGACAAAAAACACAAACAAACAAACCTCACTGCCATTGAGTCACTCCTGAAACCATGTAGGACAAGGTAGAACTGCCTCTGTGGGTTTCTGAGACTGTAACTCCACTGGAACAGACAGAAAGCCTCATCTTACTTCCTTGGGGAAACTGGTGTTTTTGAACTGTGGACCCTGTGATTAGCAGACCAACACGTAATCACTACGTCATCAGGCCACTAGGACTTCTGCAGTTAAATTCAAAGTTCAGAACCAACACTTCCTAACTTTAAGTAACACCTCATTCTTTTGATCTAGCTCATATATCGCCAAGAAAAAAAACGCCTGAAAAGTTCTAACATATTACCTGTTATCCTATCAAGGGTGATCATAAAGAGTATACATACGGCGTAGCATTAAGAATAATATAGTGTGTTCACATATTAGTGCCCAACCAGGTTGTTGTAGAAGCAGTATTTGCTGGGACCCCAAAGTCAAGTCTGAAAATCAAAATTTGACACTAATTCATTAACTTGTTGGAAGTAAACAAGATCTGAGGAAAGGTGGATCTGCCACCTGTCATGGACTTGACAGATGTGGCTGGTACGTTTATTTCCATATTCCCAGGAAGGATTTCAGTTTGTAAAGATGGTTCTAGGGTGCATCCGAAGGGCATTTGCAGGTGGTAAGCTGTGATGTGTATTGTAGAGCTTTTGATTGACATTAGAAAGATTTTCAACCGTCTTTCAAAGGCACTAAAGGATTATGCTTTTGTCCTTCAACTCCTCTTTAGTTGAGAGCATTTGAAGAGTATTTAGCCAGAGCTGTGTTGCTTCTGGCAGAAACACTGGGTGCCCTTTTTGAGTTTATACCTTAGGTTGTTCCCTTTTGGCCACTTTGCTCTCAAGATAAAAAGGTTGAAAACCTCATTACCATAGAAGAAATGATTTGATGGATTCCGCCAATTCAAAGGGAAAACAACATGGCTTTGTTGTATTAGTATTCTTTTTCAAGCAAGTTGCCCTAGGAGTTTTCTTTGATTGCAGTCTCTGAAAACGGATTTAATGTGTGTTGACCCTAACTAAGTATCTTGTGAGCAATCAATACCTCCAAACAGGCTTATATTTATGGAGATAGCCTGCACCCTCCAGATGCATTGATTCCTTTTTATTGTTCTATAAAAACTATTTCTTAGATAGCCATTACCCCCTTATAAAAACAACTAATAATATTTGACCTACAAAACTTGTTTTAATAACATGAGAAGATAATCAATATCTTGAAGTGAAAGTACTCTGAAGACAGACATCAGGAGACAAATATTAAGCATCCCCAATGCAGCTGAAAGGATCTCAGGCATTTAAATTCCAAAAGGAATTTAAAACAAACCTAACCAAACCAGTCTGTAATAACATACTGACTTGAGAGACAAAGCATGTCTCCGTTTCAATTCTTATGGACCTTCATGAGGTTTATATGACATGGAAATAGAACATTAATCCATGGGTTAAACAGGAATTCAAGTGCTCCAGAACGGAATACAACTTCTTCAAATCTATATGCAGAATTGGATTGACTTGTAAAAGCTATATCAAAGGCTGAGCCCCGGTGGCGTAGTGGTTGTGCGCGGGACTGCGGCCCACTGGGATGGAGGTTCAATTCCAGCTCCACAGGAGCAAAGGCTGGGCCTCCTACTCCCACCACCAGAGGGCAGTGATGCCAAAAAAAACAAAAAGAAAGCTATATCAACTATGACAAAATGGTAGTAATTTATACAGTAATGAGGGGTGGTAGGGCAGGGGGAAGCAAGGAGGGGAAGGGATGAGAAACTGACATCAGGGGCTCAGGTGGAAAAGCAGAGATTTGGAGAATGATGACAACAGCGGGCGGGCAAATGGGGCTTGGCACAGTACATGTATGTATGTATGTATTGTGATAGGTAATGTAGGAGCCCCCACTAAAATGATTTAAAAAATAGAAACATAACTGGCTAGAAATCGATTGTTCTAGACTTGGAACCCAGCAAGAGACTGTGATAGTGTAATCGCAAACATAAGAGTGTGCAAATTGGACCGGGAATTCATAAGGGAAAGGAATTGATAGCACTTAAGTGATTCAGGAGAGAGTGACATATCAGCATTTGAAAAAAAAATAAAATATGAAGACCATATATTTCGAGATCATCAGTTGGCAATATTCAAAGATGGGGTTTTATTTTTGCCAAAAAAAAAAGTCATGGTTTTGGGCTGAGCCCCGGTGGCATAGTGGTTGTGTGTGGGACTGCAGCCCACAGGGTTGGCAATTCAAATCCAGCAGCAGCTCTCCAGAAGCAAGACTGGGCTTCCTACACCCACCAGGGCAGTGATGCCCCCCGCCCCAAAAAAAGTCATGTTTACTTTAATATATATTTATATGTTATTTCTATATATATATCAGTACCTAACATGATAATTAATAACAAATATTATCACTGGCCATTCCAGGGAGAGTAGAGGCCACACACGTGACATAAGCAGCATGGTACACTTGATCATGAAGACCCTAAAACTGGACCCTAAGAAGAGCAGTGAAGATTCCCCAGAATCAGAGTTGAAACTCCATCTGACCAGTCAGGACATGTGGACATGTCACCGAAAATTTGCAGAACAGCATCACTGTAAGAGTCCCCTTCAGCTTCTGTGCCAGGTTCTGAAAGCCTTGGGAGAATAACAGGGCTGGAGAGCTGAGGGGATCCATTTGGCCTTCAGAAGAGCTGCACGATCTTTGAACAGGAGGATGGATGGAGAGAGAGGCGAGTTTGTGGGAAGGTGTGGGTGGAAAGTATACAGCTAACAGTGTAAAAGCTTCCCAGTTGAAATTTTTTAAAGGGAACATGAATTGTTAAGACTTTGTTCAAATCCACTGCTAGAGACAAAGACCTCTGTTTGAAGATTTTTTTGATACACAAAAATAAAAGCAATCCCATGCCTAACAGTGGTTTAGAGGACATTCAGAATCCTTATATCTCGCTTTGGGATTTTTTTTTTGCAGCCAAAAAGAATAAAATAAGAGAAAGCAAGCTTACAAAAGAAAGAAAAGACAGTCCCATGGGTCCCCTATTCTTTTTATGAGAAAAAAAATCTGTTATAAGGCATTAATTTGCTTAGTATTTACAAAGCCCTAAACTACAAACTTTATATCCAGGAGATTATTTTTAAGGTACTAATTAGCTTGAAAAGTGTGCCATAAAATACTGGATTGAATAAGTAGTTTTATATTGAACTGCAGTGATAAAAGAAATAGGAGAAATAAAGGACATGGCATACATTAATTCTCTAAGCCACAAACTCTGAACTTTACTGAAGATACTGGTTTGTTCCATGTTTTCTTTTTCCTATCATCAAACAGAGCCTCAGATTTTTGCTTGTTCATGTTATACAACTCATGATGTATAATATTTGAGCTAATATTTTGTACATTTTGAAGAGGGGTTGGCTCTGACTTTAGTCGTGAAATAACAGTAGCTCAGTCTTGTCTTTAAGTATCTATTCCCAAGGTAAGTGTGAGGTTTATTTGAATACGAACTACACCCACGCCCTCATCCCTTCACATGTTTTAAGCATATAGATGGCTTCCTGTGTTCTTTCAGCTGAAACTTAGACTATTCGGTCACAACTCTGGCTCAAGCTCACCACTCTACACCTCTCTCCATCATCACTGTCATACTCAAGTTCAAGCTTCCATCATCTCTCAGCTGAACTGACTCAGTTCCTCATTCCTCTCCCTGCCTTCAGCCTCAACCCCCTCTGTGCTGGAGGAAGCTTCAAGAGTGGGGTAAAAGTTGCACCTGAAGATAGAAAAGCAAAGGTACAAATCTGACTTGAACAGTTAAAATTATGTCAATAGAATTCCCTGCCCCCCCCCCACACACACACACACACACACCCGAGGCAGGCTGGACCTGATCTGATTTCTAAATTTTTCTGTGGATTTGGTTTATGTTGTTTTGTTAGTTTTTGTTTGTTCATATTAGTTTGTAGCTCAGAGGTGTTATGTCAATGGAGGTCATCCTCTTGAAGCTGTGGTATATGCTTTTCTGCTTTTCAACTTAAGAAACCCAGGACCGATAAACCTATAGGGACAGTGAGTAGAATAAGGGATATCAGGGAGGGGAGGTACAGTGGTGATAGGCTAAAAGAGAGGTGGTGTCAATGAGTCTATGTAGTAAAAGAATGAGATACAGAGAGATAGATAAAAATGTTATAAAGAGAAAAAGAATGTTTAGAAACTAATTGTGATAGCAATTATGCAATACTACTTGATTTGAATGAAATATGTATTGATAAGTGATATGTACTAAGCCCCAACTAATTAAATAAATAAATAAAATGAGAATTTAACTCCAGGGGAAAAAATTACTCCTTTAAAACCTCATCACATCTGAGTGGTGTCTTACAGAAAGAGCAGAGTAGACAGAGGGAGCAGACATGGAGTGGAAATAGATGTCCTACAAGTCCAGGAAAGACTATTGCCAGCAGCGATGAGAATCTTAAAGACATGAAGAAGGATTTCCTCCTAGAGCCAGCATCCTGAATTCAGCCTCCTCAACTGTAATAAAATTAATATCTATTCTTTAAATATAAAAAGAAAAGTTACTGCTACACAATAATTCAAGACGATTGATGTGATGCATTAAATTATACATATCCCATCAAAAAGAAAAAGGAGTTGCAAATCCAAAGACCTAGTAACACTGGCAGCACGGCCATCTGATCTCTAACTTCTCAAGGGGGAAGACACATGAGCGCCAGCCCAAGTGGTGGGAGTCAGACATGCAGCCATACCTCCTCTCTCAGCCTCTTAGTCCAAACACCAGCTGTCTTTTCCACTGCACCCCTTAGGTCTCCATCACGTTGGGTAACCCTTTAAAACCAAATGGAACTCACAATCTCAGGATGGTGGGGTTTGCTGGGGAACTAACAGTTTACAGAGCTGGATCAGGAAAGGTGCAGGATACAGTTCTGCTGTCAGGACAACTTGGTAGCCGGCTCACAAGCAAACCTCTCCCTTTGTCCATGGACTCCTGGACCCCACAGCCTGGTCTCTGCCTTGTTGGTCTAATGTTACAAAGCGATTTCACGCCAGTGATAAGTGCTCAGAGGCATGTCACTTCACCAGGAAGCCTTTAGCCAGGCGGCACTCAGCTCTCCCTCTGTAGGTTGCCGTACCACTGTCACAGCATTGCTCCATGGGCTGGCAAGCAAACCGCAGTTGAGGTCTGGTCTCCTGGTTCCACTGCGGCTGCGCTTCTGGGTCACTCCCTGTCTGTCATCTTGAGCCATGTCCAGTGTAACAGTTCCCCTTCTCTGTCTCCTCGGTCCAAGAGGTTCTCAGCACACGGATTCTGAGTGGGAAAGACACACTCCACTCCTGTATCTTCTTTCTTATTGAGAGTAAGGTAGCCCTCTGCTCTGGGATTGCCTCTCTTTTAAGCCTCGCAAGATGACAAAACAGATCAATCCCCTTGTAAGGGTTCCATGCACCTTGTGTGCACAGTTCCATGCACCTTATTTACATTATTAGCAAGCCATCTAATCCCCCTTATTAAGCCACAATCACTATATATATATATATATATATATATATATATATATATATATATATTCCAACCTGATTACAGTGTGGCATCAAAAAGACTCGAACTAAAAGAGTAATATTAAATAAATCACTGCACTGTACTCCTGAAGTGGTTGTGAATCCTCTTGGAAAGGGGGTTCTTTCTTGTGACGATGAAATAATATTAGTGCAGGCTATGTCCTAAGATGATCTTCTCTGATATGTAAACAAGATGAAACAAGTCAGCAAGCAGAGTGGGGGTGACAGATGCCACACCACCTGAGGATCACCAAGGAACCAAGGAGTAGAAGCTGCCCCTAGAACCAACAGGAAGCCTTCCCCAAGAGTCAACACTCTGAATTCAGACTTCTCATCTCCTAAACTGTGGAGACCAATGGGCTCAGATATAGGAGGAATTGGAAGAACACTGCAGCGTTTCTTTCTGTTGCATGTAAGTTCTCTAGGAGTCAAACCGGAATGGATGACGCCTACCCACGGCAACCACCAGCAATAGGGATTCACGGGTGGTATGTATGTTCCAGCAGCACTCGAGAACTAAGAGAGAACTTGGTACCAAGAAGTGGTTGTCCTGCTCTAACATAACAAATACCTAAAATGTAGATGTGGTGTGGGAATGGGGTGATGAAATTGGCTGGAGGGATTTTCACGTGCCTCATAGTCTGAAGAGATTGTTGGTAGAATTTCTGGGCATCAAAGGCAATTCTGATGAGGACACAGAAGGACGTGAGGAAAGTCAGAGCGAAAGTATCTATTACCTTCAAGAATACGTGTGGTGACACTAATGGAACACAGTAAGACATGCGGCTGTTGCATGTGCATCTGTGATGCTTTGAAAGGAAATGACTAATCTCTAAGTGAGCCATGGAAGAAGGGCAATGCCTCTGTACATATCGTCTCAAATTATCTTCAAGTTCTGTTGAAGTGGTTGGTGAAAGGGATGACGAATAAGTGATGAACGCAAAGACTTGACTGAGGAGGACACTAAGCACAATCTCAGAAGGCTGTCCGACTTCTCCCCACTGCTTATAGCAAAATGTGAGAGATGGACTTAAAAATGAACTGTGCCAAATGAAAACAAAACAGAAAGACTTGGAAAATGCTGTTGCTCAAAAGACAAGTATCCTAAAATGTTGACCCAGGAGGTGACGACACAACCATTCATGAAAGAGTTTACATGTGATTGATGGACCTGACCAGCTATCAGAGCAGAAAACCTATCTGTTTTGATTGAGGAGGACAAATACCTAAAAACAAAGAACAAAAGGGGGGACTGTTGTCTTCCTCTTGGAATCCTCCCAGCACAAAACAAGCCAAAGAAGCTACATCTTGGTAGAACCATCCCTGAAGCAACTTGGAGATCAGCAGAACTGTGGGAAGGCGCATGGGAAGCAGTGCTAGTAGCTCTGTGTCAAAGGATGGAGTCATGGCCTTTTTAGTTTCAGAGAAGCAGATCTCAACTGACTTGGGTATGAAGTGTGGGACCACCATGAACATGGGCCAAGAGCATGGGGCCATCACCCCAAGGTGAGGGGGTAGAACTGTCAGCCCAAAGGGCATAAGAACAGAATTGGAATCCAAGGAGTGGGACCATCACTTAGCCAGACTAAGAGAATGTAACCACCAAAGTATGTTGTTTAAACGACCCAACAAGCCCCTCCCTGGAGTCAGCAGAAAGGAGCCCTTCCCCTAAAACGGAGACCCTAAATTCTGACTTCTAACCTCTTAAACTCCTAAAGGATAGATATCTAAGTATTCAAGCCACCAATTTCCGGTATTTTGGTGTAGTCACCATAGCTAACTAAAACAAGTGGTATTTTGTAAAAAAAAAATAAAGACAGGATTCGTAGACATTGATCCAATCTTCTTTTCTCTCCATGTGATTTTTTTCTTCAGTGAAAACAAGTCAGCAAGTGACCTTCCATCCTGAGGATGAATTGGAAGCCAGGAAAGGCTATGTCTCTTCTTGGCTCACAGCTCAAGAAATGCATTTACAACTGCAGTGAAGTAGAGCTCTTATGTTGATAGGAACTGTGCCTTCACACTTACTACTCCGGTCAAGAGTTACAGCGTTGGAAACTCATAGGGGCGGTCCTACCCTGTCCTATAGCATGACTCCGAGTCAGAAGGAGCTTGATGGCAGTGAGTTGGGTTTTTGGAATTGAGTACCTTTATAAGGAAGCCCTGGTGGCACAGTGGCTAAAGCAATCCGCTGCCTATTAGAGGTCCGTAGTTCAAACCTGCAAACAGCAGCACAGGGAAAAGGTGTGGCGGTTTGGGCTTTCATCCGGATGGCAGCTTTGGAAACCTGTCGTTGCTGTCATTGTTGCTGGGTGCCATCAAGTCAAGCCAACTTCTACGTACATAGCAATGTTTCTGCACACAAGAAAAATCCGAGAAACAGTCACTGCCGAGAGGGGCGTAAGGGGACATGAGGACTCAATATATCTTAGAGGGATCCTCGGACAGAAAAAGGGCCATGGGTTAAAAAGAAGAAAGGAAGCTGAGTAGAAGGTGCAGTGATCTCAAAGCATGTGTGGCTAAGACACAGGGCACCACACTCAGTAAGACGTTAACACGGGGGCAACAGAACTCTCTTTACAAGGTGTACCATCTAACTCCAAATCTAAAACTCGTCTGGAATCTAAAAGTGTGGCTTTTTCAGGTGCAGTCTTGATGTTGCATGGGGATGAGGTGACTGAAAATACCATGGCTTGGATCAGAGGCACCTTGGTCTTCAACAGGATATCCTTACTCTGCAAAGACTTTAAAGAGGTCTTGTGCAGCATATTAACCCAATCATTTGAATTCTTGAGCATTGATTGTGGAGGCAAACAAATCGATGTGTGTGCAGTATGAACACTGCTATTGTTAATGTGTGAGTGCCAGCAAGTCAATCTAGCTCTTAGGGACTCAGCCAACTCATATTCCATGTGACAAAACAGAGTTAACCCTTCGGATTTTCCCGGCTTTCATCTTCATGGGAGCAGGCCCCCAGTTCTTTCTCGCATGGAGCTGCTGTGTGAATTCAAACCACCAACCTTCTGCTTCGCAGCCGGGTGTCTAATGATTGCACTGGCACAGCTCTGATTGATATTATTAACCCTCGACACCCCAGTGCTTTGGGCCTGTTGTCAGGAGAGACCGGTGGCCGAAACAACGTACCTCAGAGATCCTTTGACGACACTTTAGGGTGGCCAGCAGAGCCAGCATGGAGAAGGATTCATAAATATTCAAGGTCAAGGAGAAACCAAAATAAGGTCACTCTTCACGAGGAAGGGTAGTTTGTGGTTTCCGCCAATGCCTCGCAGCGCTCAACTCAGGACTGGCGATTGCTGACACCTCCTCCCCAGAGCTTGGCTGAGCCTGTTAGGGCAAGCCAGTTAATAAGACACAAAATCTCTTGTCTTCACAGCTCCGCCACCAAGCAGGAGGCAGAGAAGAAGATCCCTGCCCCGCAATATCAACGCTGCAGGAAGACTCCCAGCCCTCTGCCAAAGGCCTCCAGCAGGCAGCATTGATCTGCGACTGTGGAATTCTCTGCTCTCTAGGTTGAGCCCAGAGCCACTACGAGAGAGCCTGAAGTCAGCGGCTGACAGCAGAAATGGATTTCTTGGGACTGGCTTGGAAATAACGTACTGCCTGTATAGATTCCTTGGATGCATGCTTACAAAAGCATTTTCCCAAGGACATTTGGCTCATTTGTCCTGCTTCTATGAGGGAAAGTTTGCCTTGTATTTCATTGGTTAAAACCCATAGGAACCTACAGCTGGCAGGCATGAGCCCCCACACCCTGCCTGTCCTGAGTCCTGAAGCAAATTGGATTCTGAAAAACAGTTCACCAAGGGACTGTGTAGCCTGGAGCAACCTGCAGGGGCGGGGGGGGGGGGGGGGGGGGGGGGGGGGGGGGGGGGGGGGGGGGGGGGTGGAGAGGAGAGAGGAAGAGTGAGAAAAAAGCCAGGGGAACCCTGGGAATAGTCAGGAGTCTTGGTCCTTCATCCAGGAGATAAGTGGAAGGTTCTGCCTTTTCTTCTTTTTTTTAACTAAAGTTTGGGGTTTATTAAATTTTATTTGGGGCTCTTACAGCTCTTATCAACCCATATGTATATCCACTGTGTCAAACACATCTGAACATATGCTGTCCTCATCTTTTTCAAAACATTTTCTTTCTACTTCAGCCCCTGGCATCATTTTCTCTTTATTTTTTTTTCTTTTATTCTCCCTCCCCTCCCCTATGTCCCCTTGGTAATTTATAAATTATTCTTTTTTTGTTTTTCATGTTTTACACTGACCGCTCTCTCATTTCACCTGCTTTTCTGCTGATTGTCCCCTTGGGAGGGGGGACATATGTCAATCATTGTGACCAGTTCCCGTACTCTGCCCCACCACACACACACACACACACACACACACACACACACCCTCATCCTCCTCCTTTCACTGCTTCCCTTATTCATCCTAAGAGGCTTATCTGCCTTCTCTTGTCCTGGAGCCCCAAACCTCTGCCTCAGGCCAAGTTCTGTTGGTACAGGATCTCCTGTGTCTATAGCAGCAGGGGGTGGACAGGATGTGTGGCAGTCATGAAACACTGCTACCGCCCCTCCCCGTGGCCGTGCTCAGAGCAGCTGGCCTGGCCACAAACACCTCCTGGGGGAGAGAAGCCTAACGCAGGGTCCCACAAGCCTGTGGCCTGTCCTTCTTGAGCCTGTAACTAAAAAGCACAGACACCACACCCTGGACAAAGACAGACTGAGGGAGCTAAACACACCCAATCAGCACAAAGTTAGGACGTGAGCCACCGCAGGAGACATTTGCAGCTCACTGTACCAAACTCACTGCCGTCAACTCGATTCTCACGCCTGACTGTCCCATAAGACAGAGTTGAACCGCCCCTGTGGCTCTCCGTGGCTGTGAGTCTTTACAGAAACAGAATGCCGAATCTTCCTCTCCAGGAGCAGCTGGCGGGTTCACACTGGCCCCCTTTCTTCTAGCAGCCAAAGGCTTTCCCCACTGTGCCCTCGGGGCTCCTATTTCACAAAGGATTGCTATGGGGCGAAATTCATTACCATTGAGTGTGAGGTGCCCTGAGAGTCCGTTTCTACGCCTAGTGACCCTGTGACCAGCTGACCCGGCCGGGTCTTGTCCCCGTCTCACAATTGTTACTATGCCCGAGCCCTTGTCAGCCCATGTCCTTGAAGGACTTCCTCTTCCTCAATGGCCGTCTACCACACAGGGACCCCTGGTGGCATCGTGGCTTACCCACTGGGCCACGAACCACAAAGTTAGCAATTCCAATCCACCAGCACACCTGGGGAGGAAGACACTCCCACAGCCTCCGGAACCCTAGCAAGTGGCTTCACTCTGTCCTACAAGGGACTAGGAGGGTTAGGGAGCACATGGAGAAACTGGTGAGAGCGTGAAGTGGTACAGCCTGCCACCCTGTTTAAAACACACACACACACACACACAAAACAGTGTGATGAGTCCTCAGGAAGTGAGCCAGTGTTTCCACGTGGCCCAGCAATCCCATTCCTGGGAGGAGCAGCACAAAGAGATCGCTGCTGTTAAGGAACGCCCAGGGCTGAGCCCCGGTGGCGCAGTGGTTGTGTGCGGGACTGCAGCCCACAGGGTTGATGGTTCAAATCCAGCAGCAGCTCTCCAGGAGTAAGGCTGGGCTTCCTACTCCCGCCAGGGCAGTGAGGCCACCAAAAAAAAAAAAAAAAGGAATGTCCATAGCCACATCCTTCATAATGGACAAAGGGCGGAGACAATCCACTGTTCACCAACAGACAGTTGGGTAAACAAAAACGTGGCCCATCCAAACGGTGGGTACTATTCAGCCAGACAGGAATGAAGTTATTTTGTAAAACTTCTATTGGCATGGAATTCATATACCACACAAAGCAATGGCTTGAATACATTTAAAAGAGTTGTGAAATCATCACCAGAATAATTTTTGAGTATTTGCTTCATTGTTGTACCTATTGTTATTAGCTCCCCATTGTTCCCACCCATTCATCCACCACCACCACCATCACAACTCTAAAAAACTATTAGTTACTGTTTCTATGAATTACCTATCCTGGACTTCATATAAATAAAATCATATCCAAAAATGACAGCAAAGTAAAACAGGAAAAAACCTCAATCCAAAAGAATGCAGAAGACAATAGAAACCAGAGCAAATTAAAAATGGGTCAAAAGGAAAACCTGAAAATATCATAAATGTTAACTGTATCTATGGCAATCCACTTCCCAATGCACTCTGCCTGAGGGCAAGACCGTGCACATGCCCAATCAATGGTCTGAGGGGTATGGGGGAGGCTTAATCTATGTAGAGCCTCTGCAAATGATTTGGGGGGAGGGGGTTCATTGTCACTCATAGTCTGCTGCAAACTGGGTGTTCACAATGTAATTCGATTCCCTCCTCTGATCTTGGATTTTATTACTAATGAACTTTGGATCACATGGACTGGTGTGTTCCGTCTTTGTGGACTTGGTTAACACCTCACTTAGATGGCTGCTTGATTTAAGACATGCCTTTAAGAATCATATGCTATTCTTTCTGTTAGCCATGCACCAAGTAAAGTTCTGGTACATGTTTTGACATGGACAGATCATGAAAACGTGCTGAATGATATAAGCCAGGCGCAGAAGGGAAAATAGTATATAATATATAATTTTGTACAATTGTATAAAATTTTGTACGGTGAAACATCTACAATAGACAATTACATAGAGTCAGCAAGTAGATTGGTGGTTGTCAGGGATGTGGATTTTCAAGAATAAGGGGGACGAGGAAGCTCTTGCTTAAAGAGTACAGAACTTCTGTTTGGAGTGGTAAAATGTTTGGGAAATAAATAGTGATGATGATTGCATAACACTGTAAATTTTGCCACTGAATTATAACAGGAGAAAGAAAAATCAACTGGCTTTCTAGCCCTGAAAATATGAGTGGGAGGAAGGCCTCTCTCATGGTTATAAAGTTACCAGGGAATAGACCTAGGTGTTGTAGATGGATAAGTCCTACCTAGCTTCGCTCCAGATACTCCTGTGACACATATGAGGAGCTTTTCTTTCTAATGATAAAAGGAGTGAAAAGCAACTATGATCACATGTAAGACACATGAAAGTGTGCATGATGGGCCCATGGTGTTACCTTATGAACTTTTCTATGTGCCTGAAATATTTCCCACTTTAATAAAACTAGTAAATGATGAAAAACAGATAAAATGATAACATCAATCAAAAAGAGAGGCAGACCAGGATTCCAAGAACCATGGACCCTACCCAAGACCTTGGGGTCATTAGTGTGGAGGACCCGGACAGAACACCTCCCCTCCTCCAACTTCCCACACCTTTCTGTCCATCCCCTGGGGTTACTCATGACCTGAAGGATTGAAGGGTCTTCCTCTGGCCCCAATGGAACCCAGGCCCCTCCTGTTCAACCACCATCACCAGATCACAATGACTGAAATTTAAACTCCATGTGAAGACAGCATTATGAATATTCATTACTTATTCCAAATGTAGATACCAGAAAAGGGCATGACTTCAGTTCTTACCCTCTATTACAATTCACAACCAGAAACCGTCTTTTGGAAAGAGAATCTTCATTTAAATTTTCCCAGAGTCTGGCTTTGTCTTTTTTTTTTTCTGATATTTTATTTTAAAAAATCACTGTGAAAGAAAGCCAGTTCAGGTTGGGGCAATGATAATTACATTACTTTCCCAAATGTCAAGGATCAGTGCTTTATATTCCATGAGCTATCTGATCACAGCGACTTGTGCCTCTTGGTGACAGCAATTAAGTCAAAGTAGCAAAAACCTATAATTTAGAGCTTGAAGTTGACTCAGATGGGTGAAAACAATTATTTTTTCCTCAGCTCTTCCTATGGGCTCACATAATGAATTAAATGCAGGGTTCTCTTTCTTGATTATTGCTTTCGAAAGAAATTGTCATGGCTCATTACTCATTTTTAAAAAAGAGATGAAACGATACTTTATGATGGGATTTCTATGTACTGTTCACGTCTAGAAAACTCAGCAGGTGAATGTTCTATGCAAGGTGGAATTGATTGAGCAAATTGAACATCTATAAAATCCCATCCATTGTGACCTGAAAACTTCATAGACAAGGACACACATGGACCCAATGGAGAAAACAGAAATATATCACAGAAGGCATATAATTCACAACCAGAGCAAAAATAGTTTTGGTTTATTCAAACCACCTATTTGGGGTATTTCTGATATAGTAGACTAGATAAGCAAGCCACGTGGTATTCAATGAGTAATTCATGCACACTCATGACCAGCGATGTGAGTTTTTAATACTGAGTAGTATAAATTAATTATGCTGCTGTTGCTAAGTGCCATCAAGTCAGTTCCAATTATATCAGCAGTTCAAACTCACCAGCTGCACCAAGGGAGAGAAATGAGGTTCTCTAGTCCTGTCAACAGTTACCTTCTGG
>PVJH01035869.1:0-19321 GCA_004026705.1 Nesogale talazaci
GACTGCGGCCCACTGGGATGGAGGTTCAATTCCGGCTCCCAGGAGCAAAGGCTGGGCCTCCTACTCTCACCACCTGAGGGCAGTGATGCCTAAAAAAAAAAAAAAAAATGATGTGAATAACTTGCTATCTAACGTATAACTTCAGCTACTCTTTCTCAAGTATCTCATGTCTTCCAATCACTTATTTCATGAGTTGTTGTTTTTTTACCCCAGCAATGGAAGCGCCATTGAGAGTGTAGCAGGATTCTATATGTGCAGACCTTCTCTGGTCATCTGATAGCTTTGTACGGGCCTACTCTGATTAGCTGTAAATGTGATCGTGTGTTTAGAGGTGAACACCATGTAAAGCAAAAGATGTATATTTGCCGCTAAGACACCAAGGAACATTTCAGAAGCTAATTCTCTCCTTAGCAGCATTCTTCATAAGATTATCAATGGGGAAAAAATTATCAATGAATAAAGAGTTTCTTCTTTATTCTTCTGATAATCAATAGTTTCTTCTCTCCCCGGCTGAAGTTTAATATGCATTTTGCATGGTTCTCCCCTGTCCTTGGTACATAATGAAATACAAAGAGGTAAAAGATAGTGCCTGATCTCAGAGACCTCTTTCAAGGTATAACTTTCATGCTTTTTTGAAGGCTGAGAACCTGCCTTGAAAAAGGATCTGGGTAATGGATTCGGCAGTGACCTGAAACATATGCAAGTGCAGTCCTCGTGTCCCTGGAGGTCATGGAGGTTTGCACTGAACACACTGTCATCTCCTGTCTCGATACTTGTCTTTCTCAGGGAATGACTTTCCCCCTCTCATCACGTGACTTCTGTATTGATCTGATGAGTAGTCCTGGCCTAATATATCCTTAATTAAGGGAGACATGTCAAATTTCAACTTCTAGGAATTAAATATAGGCGTAGTGGCTCCTCATTGGGCAGATAGCCACAGGATAGCAGTTCAAAACCACCGGCCGCTCTCAGGGAGAAAGATGGGGCTTTCTGTTCCTGTAAAGAGATACGGTTCCAGCAATTCTCCGGGCAGGTCTACCCTTCCCATCGGCTCTGAGTGGACATCAACTGGAGGCCGGAAATCTGGTGCTTGTTGTTGGAGGAATGACACATGGCATGAGTCATTGCAAAAGCACCACAAATACGTGCATCAGCATCTTTGTGGAATAATCAGAAATTATATTGTCCTCATTATGAGGCTCACAATAGATAGATATGTGCTGAATAAATAGCAGCATGAAGTTAACAACTCGCATTCGGATACCTTCAAGGGGGAGTTTACATTTTGTCGCCGAGAAAACCAAAATCAATAGTGAACGTTATAAATCAATTTTACAGTAAATCAGAGGACACCAAATCCTATGGGAGGGAGGAGGTAAAGCAGGCAGAGGGAGATCAATGGTATAAAGGAGTAAGTTGCACTCTTCAGTGGAACAGTTAGAGGAGTCCTCACTGAAAAGAGATGGGAGCAAAGCTTGAAGAAAGTGAGAGAGGGAACCAAAGAGACGCTGGGATACGAGCATCCGGGCACTGTCAAAGCTGTGCTCCTAAAGCAGGAGCGTACGCTACGTTCAAGCTTCAGAAGGAGGCTAGCGCGACCCAGAGGACAATAATAGGAGATGAGGCAACCTGGGCCTGATCGTGGCAAGCCTTGTAGACTGGCTGTCACTGAGTGAGAGAACACGACGGGGTTTTGATCAGAGCTGTAACATATGAATTATGTTTTATAAAGTCATCCTGGATCTAGAAGACAATATTAACAAAGAGAATTATCAGTAAAAACGAGCATGTGTGTTTATTGTAAAAGTACACGCCTCCGTGTATGTCAACAAGATTACCTGTTATTTATTCATTGAGCCATTCTTCTCATTGTGTTGTTGCCGAAGCACACAATCCCGCCGTGCAAATAGAGCAGCATCTTGCTGTGTGTGCGAGCTGGCCCGCTCTCCCCATTCACAAGTCAGTCAGTCTGAAAGAGTCCCAGGCCCCGCTGGTCGCAAATGACACTTGAAGTTGACTTTGTGAGCGGAGACCAGGAACCAGATCCACAGAAGTGGGATTGTTCTCCTAGCAGGAGAGACCCCCTGTGTGTCTTCTCAGGGTTCATGATGGAAGGGAAGGGAAACGGGGCAAGCTAGATGGACGACGGATCAACGAAAACTCCGCTGTTAACTTAAGCATCCACCGCTTCCATCTCCAGTACCATCCGTTTAGCAACCCTTAAAACTTTTGAGATGGAGAAATATGCTTCCTGCGAGAGGGTGACCCGAGATCAACAGTCCTATTGCCAGGTTCCCTTCCAAGCTAGTAATTACTCCCCCCTAAGCACACAGTATGTTCTCTGTAATCCCACTGAGATCCATGAAGCTCTCGTTAACCACGATCCTATGAAATCATTCATGATCTTGCTTTTCAATTCTTCTCCCACTGTTCACCAGGACAAAAAGGCCTACTGGCACACAGATGAGGAACAGACTTTTTTTCCCCCCCAAGAAATTCATTCTCATTGTTCAATAAACAAAAACTAATTAATTAATTAAACATGAAAGTAAGAAACATTCACAGTACCACAACTCAAAACGTTCCACTGTTAATATTTTTTCTTTGCAGGTAGGTTTTTGGGATGTTTGTTTTATGTTTCAATTTGACAGGGTCATATTATCTGTACAGTTTTTTACCTGTATTTTTTTTGGGGGGGGGGGGGCACCACTGCCCTCTGGGAGGAGTGGGAGGCCCAGCCTTGCTCCTGGAGAGCTGCTGCTGCATTTGAACTGCCAAGCCAGTGGGCCGCAGTCCTGCACTCAACCACTACGCCACCGGGGCTCAGCCCCACCTGTGTTTTTTTTCTTTTAATTGTAGGGAGAACATTTTCCTATGTTATTAAAAAAGCATCACCATTGGACATTTAAATTATTCACAATTTTTATATAAATAATGCTGATAGATACTGGTAAACTGCTTGTGTAGTGAGGCAGCCAAAACTTTACTACTAGAAGTGGACATTGGTATAATTTTCTGGATAGTAGTTTGGCATGATGTAGTCAAAGATACAGGGTTGACTTATGGTTCTCCTGGTTGGATTGTGTGTGCATGCGTGTGTGTGTGTGTGTGTGTGTGTGTGTGGTTTTCAAAAGCCCTTGCTCGAGTGATGGGAATGTTCTATATCCTGATTGAAGTGCTGGCTACATGATTATATTCCTAAAGTTAGTGAATTGTATTGTACTCATAGATGAATTATAACTCACTAATACTGACTAAATTTGTTTAAAAACAAGACATGCTCTCATTCAGTCGAAATTACACTTTCTCCGTGACATAGAGGATTAAAAAGATGATTGAAAAAAAGGTACCTTTCTCCCTGCCTACTTCAGTGTCATTTAATGCCACTGCTATTGACTGTGTACGAGTCACAGGCTTTTGAGAAACACTGGTCGAGCGCAATTCCTACGAGAAAGTAATGAGACCTAAAATTCAAAACCAGCAAGCAAAAGACCGAAAATTCAGTTAGTGCCTACTGTTTCCAGATGCCGTCTTATGTTTCAGGTATGCCTAGATGCCTCACCGGGACTGCCCAGTTAGCTAGCCCTGGCCGTGTGCCACTGTCAGCGCTGGCAACACGGCAAGTCTAATCAGAGGAGCACTGTCCACACAGCGGCCCAGGGGGCACTTTCTCTCCCACAGCAAGTCTTGGAGGCACCCAGGCGGCCCTGCCCGGCCTGCGGGCCTGCTGTGAGTCATTAACTAAATGGCAGTGAGTTTGGTCGGGAGTTGAAAAGTATAAAATACACTCACGCTCCCAGCGCCCTCGAGTCCATGCCAACCCAGAGGGAGCCTCTAGGACAAGACAGAACTGCCCCTGGTAGCTTTTGAGACTGGGGCGCCTCATGGGGAGAGAAGGCCTTGTGTGTCTTCTCCCGGTGGCTTCAAACTGCTGACCTTTCCGATAGCAGCCCAACTCCTCACCACTGTGACACCACCTGCTCCAATACATACGAGGTTTCAAAGATAATATTTTTTAAAAATGTAAGGCATTAATGTTTTCATTGATTACATGTTAAAATGGTAATATTTTAGATTCTCGTCACTTATCTTTTAATATGATTTTTTTGTTTTTGTTTTTGGGCATCACTGCTCTCCAGTGGTGGGAGTAGGAGGCCCAGCCCCACTGCTGGAATTGAACCTCCGTCCCAGTGGGCTGCAGTCCCGCGCACAACCACTATGCCACCGGGGCTCAGCCCTTTAATATGATTATTAAAACATTTCGTATTACATATGTGGTTTACATTTGTGACTTTTATTTTATTTCTGCGGGCTAACACTGTTTGCTTTACTTCTGTAAAGTAAGGAGTTCACAAGCTCAGAAACTCATTGAGGCAATCGTACCTGGTCCTATATGGCAGGGAGAAAGAGAAATGTTATTTGACTCATTTAATTCTCCTAATAGCACAATGAGGTAGCTATTTTTATTAATATCAGCCCCATTTTTCAAATGAGGAAATTGATGCTTAAATAACTGAAATAATGTTCTCCAAAGTTACAGAGCTTATAAGTAACAGAGCTAGAATTGAACACAGTCTGTTTTCACTTAGGGTACCTAATCAGTACTCTTGAATAAAATTTAGGAATATGTGTCTATAATTATTTTAATAAATCCTTTGCAGCTGAGCTCCAGTGGCATAGCGGTTGAGTGCAGGACTGCGGCCCACTGGCTTAGCGGTTCAAATCCAGCAACAGCTCTCCAGGATCAAGGCTGGGCCTCCCACTCCCACCACAGGGTAGTGATGCCCCTCCCAAAAAAAGCGGGGGATCATTTCATTTAGTTTTTAAGTTTTTTCATCCAAAGGTAATGAAGTGTGAGATTTAAGAGGCAGAGTTGTTCCTTGAAAGAGCCCATTGGAGGGCTGAGCCCCGGTGGCGTAGTGGTTGTGCGTGGGACTGCGCCCCACTGGGATGGAGGTTCAATTCCAGCTCCACAGGAGCAAAGGCTGGGCCTCCTACTCCCACCACCTGAGGGCAGTGATGCCCCCCTCCAAGAAAAATTAAAATTAAAAAAAAAAAAAGCCCATTGGTGTTGTGGTTGGACACTCAGCTGCTAGTCAAAAGGTTGGCAGTTCGAACCCACCAACCGCTCCAAAGGGCCCCAAAGGTGTGACAGTCAGCATCTATAGAAGCCCTATGTGATAGTTCCACTCTGTCATTGAGCATCATTGTGAGCAGGACTCAATTTGACACTGGTGGACTGGGTTTGACCTGTTTCTTGAATAAAAAATAACTAAGATTAATTCGTGGTAGCTGTTAGTTTAATCACTGTCTAAGAGTTGATGATAATTTAACCTGGTAGAGTAAGTCAGTGGCATTAGTGCTTTTGGAGAACGTATACATTAGGATTCAGAAGGCGATTTGCTTTTGAAAGAGGGCAGATTCGTATCTCAAGAAGTACATTATAGATTTCTACTTAAATGAGTAACACTAGAACTTGGACCCTTGCCTGTAGGCAGGAGCAGTTGTTCAATCTCTGAATTATTTACAGAAAAATTAGGGTACTGTGACAGAATTTGCATGTCAGAGAGAGAGGAGTCCAGAGGCACTCCTCACTTACAGGCATTTCAGGATCACTAGATCTAGAGGCTGTCGGGATCACCCGCTGGGGAGGGAAGGGCCTTAAACAGATTCAGGAGTCCCACAGGACCTTCTGGGCTTGAACTGGACCTGTTATTTCTGCTCTTGGGTCTTCTACGGGGAATGTAGCCTAGCAAGCACAGCATGAGCTCCAGTGCCTGATGACCATCTTTACTGTGTGTTCAAGTGTGCGCTCTGAAGCAAGTTCTTCAACCATTTTTTGCATCCGTTTTCTCAATGGTGAACTCGAGGTCATAATCAGACCTGCCCACACTTGTCTTGTTTGTGTCACAAAATATATTATAAGTGTTCAGAAGAATCTTGCCACAAGATCACACTCAACAAATGTTTCTTACTGCTGCTGTTCTTATGGTGACTACTATATTTCAGGAGGTAAAGGTAGCATTTACCATCATTACTACTTACTTCCAAATTGTTTGCTGTTAAATCCCTTACCCTAACATAATCAAAGGGCCAAATTATATTACCCCAGATGAAAATATAGTGAGGCAGTGATAAAATTTTACCTTGAAAGTAGTTCACATGCCAGAAGGCCTTAGATCTCGAAATCTACTGATCCACAAAGAGAAAAAATGTCAGTAGCTTGATTTCCGTGTGTGTTCACTTACAGTGTACTCTTTGAGGCTCCCAAAGTTTTCCTATCATTATCAGGCTTGTATGGGTTTTCAGCATGCAGAGTTGCTACCACTGGGTTATTGGGAGATTTGCTACTTGGGGATTTTTTGGCTTTGTTGTATTGTGGGTTTTTTTTTTTTTTGGGGGGGGAGGGTTGGGCATCACTGGCCTCAGGTGGTGGGAGTAGGAGGCCCAGCCTTTGCTCCGTGGAGCTGGGATTGAACCTCCGTCCCAGTGGGCCGCAGTCCCGCGCACAACCACTACGCCACCGGGGCTCAGCCTGCAGAAAATATTTTTAAATAGAACAAATTTTGAATGGTTGAAGAGCGATTAAGTGAGAAGGTGTTAAAGTGTACCCTGTGTCTGTAATACTCCACCATCTAATGCATTTTACCTGATAGCTAGGCTACTAACATTCCTGGCCTATGGTTAGAGGGGATTAACTAGACTCAAGAGTTAATCCATATGTGTTTCCCCATCGCTTTTTTTGGTGGGGGGCTTCACTGCCCTCAGGTGGTGGGAGTAGGAGGCTCAGCCTTTGCTCCGTGGAGCTGGGATTGAACCTCCGTCCCAGTGGGCTGCAGTCCCACGCACAACCACTATGCCACCGGGGCTCAGCCCAGAATTAATTTTTAATATGTTATAAATTAAGGGCCCAATTTCCTATTTCCCCACCATAGAGACCACTGGTCATTCCATTTATAGACTCGTCCCTCCTTTCCTCACTGACTTGTACCAACAAGTCTTCTTCCTTCCATATGTGTCACAGTTCTGTCCCTGGCTTGCCCTCCTGTTCCAGTGGTCAGTTTGTCCATCCATGTGCCAGCACCATACTACCTCAATTACAAAGCTTTATTATGATAGAGCCAAAGTAGTGAGTTTCTCTTATTCTTTATCTTTTTTTAATGTCCATACCATTTTACCATGACGTATTATGTTTGCTACAGGTACCATTTGACAGGTTAAAATAATTTTTCTGCGGGACTGCAGCCCACTGGGACGGAGGTTCAATTCCAGCAGTAGGACTGGGCCTCCTCCTCCCACCGCTGGAGAGCAGTGATGCCAAAAAACAAAACAAAACAAAATAATAATTTTTCTTCCAATTTTACTTGGCTAAGAATTTCTTTTTTTTTTTTTTTTTTTTGGCTAAGAATTTCTATCATAAAGGAGATGATCCTATCGCTTTTGTTTTTAATTTGTTAACATGGTAATTGACAGAGATTTTTTTCTAACATCAAAGTAACCTTGCACTATTAGAATAAACCCAAATGGTTCATGGTGCATTCTCTTTTGGGGGACACAATGTATCAAGGACTGTACACCTAACCGCAAAGCCAGTGACCCAGTGGCACCCGCTGCTCTGTGGGGAGAAGATGAAACTCTTTGATCTCTGAAAAATGTACCATCTCCAAACCCCATGTGAGAGTTCCTCATTGCCCTTAGACGCACTCTGACTTGGGTTTAGTTCTCTCCGGTAGTACATAACTTTAAGATTCTTACATCCCCGTCAGAGATAAAACTCAAAAGATTCACTGCCACAGAGTCGCCTTTGATGCTCACTTCACTTGCCCGTCAGCAGTGCTGGCCCCGCTGGTCTCTTCCTTACCTTGAAATACTTTGAACGCTCTGCTTCCAGGACCTATGTTTTCCTGGTCCTCCCGTCTCAGTGTCCCTTCCGCCTCTGTCTCTTTTGCCAGCTTCTCCTGTGTTGGAAATCCCGGAGGCTCAGACCTTGCATCATCTCTGCCTCTCGTTACACCCTGTGATGGTGATTTCTTTCAGTCTTATAACTTTAAATTCTGTTTATCCGTTTATGACTCTCAACACTGTCTCTCTAACCTAGAGCCTCTCAACTTCAGCACTCTTGGCATTTGGAGCCAGATAAGTATTTGTTGCGGGGGACTGTCCACAATACAGAATGTTTTGCAGTATCCTTGGTCTCTCCCCACTAGATTCCAGTAGCACTCCCCCAAGTTATGACAACCAAAAATGTCTCCAGACTTTGCCAAATGTCCCTTGTGGGTAACATCACCGTGGTTGAGAATACTGCTTCTATCCTGAACCTCTTTCCCCCGACTATAGACTTGTATATCTAACTGCCTGCCTGATATTTCTACTTGAATGTCTAATAAACATCCAAATTTAACATCATCCAAGCTAAACTTCTCGTTTTCCTTTATATAATCCTCCCTCAGATTTCCCCTCTCATCCACATCCATCATTTTAGTTGTTTAGGTGGAAAATGGTAGGGGATTCATGACTTCCTCCTTCTCACATACCTCCATACTGATTCATCCGTAAATCCTGGAATCCTAATCTTTAAGATCTGTCCAGAATCTGACCATCTCTCACCCTGGTCCATGCTGCCATCGTTTCCCTGGTTATTACAACTCCTGTCTCTGCCTCACGCACCCCCTGAAAGTCTGTTCTCAGTTGAGCCGTAGAGGGATCCTGTGAAGATGCATAATTCAGGGCCTAGCCTATCTCTGAACAACACCCACCCCCACACCCCGCCCCCAAATGCTTCCCATCTTACTCAGAGTAAAAACCAATCACATCCTCATGATGACCTAAAAGTCCCTACATCAGCTCACCTTTGCACCCGCCCCATCCCCTCCTTGACACCTTTACTCATGTTACTGTACTCACCCCTCCAGCCACGGGGAGCCAGTGTAGTGCCGCACTCAGGAAAACAGCTCGGAGGCCAGGCGGCCTGGGGGTGGACCCCAACTCTCTCTTGCAAAACGTAAGGTGCTGACTTTGCTGTGCCTCAGTCTCCGTCTTTAAAGTAGGGTAGTTTCAATCTATTGATGGTAAGATAATATGTCTGCAGTACTTAGAGCGGTGCCTTCCATAGGCTATGTGCTGTTATTATCAGATTGACTTCATAATGTTTTTTCTTCCTCCCCGCCCATATGAAGGCAGAGGGTTGTTTGTTTTGTTTATCACTTTGCTTATTGCTGTATCTATAACTTCTCAAGCATAACCTGTGGGCGCTCAGTGAGTATTTGTTGACAGAGTCGTCACTGCTGGAAAGAGTAATGGGAAAAGAACCAAGGAAAGCTTGAGTTCTAGGTAGGCTGTATAACATGTTTACAGAAAGGGTGTATTACTTGTGCCTTCAAAGAGCTCTTAAGAGTACCTGAAAGGGGAGCCACCCACAAATCACATCACAGTGTGCTCGCAGCTCGTGGAGGAGCAAATCCATGGCGCAGGGCAAGGTGAAGGAAGCTTCCTAAAGGAAAGAAGTGCGTGCTCAGAGATGGTGCTCCAGCATGTGGGAGGGACGGGGCAGCTTTCCAGATAGAGTGTGGTATGAGGGACCTAAAAAAAAAGTTTGGATTTAAATGGAATTAAAAGGCCATGGATTATTTCCCCCCATTTTGAAGCCCCCTCGTGTACAGAGGAGGCATAAAACATGGCACACCCCCCAACTGTAAGCAGTAAAAATGGAGAGAGGGCCGCCTTTTGAGTTTTTACAAGCTCCAGCATCGGCGTCTCCCTTACGCATCATTCCCAACCCTACCCAGAAACTCCAGAGAAGTGTTTGACCACGATACAGCATTTACTCCTCACTAAAGCGAGTGGCGGGGGCTGCTTCTCGGCATGCTCTGGAAAATCTGTTTCTATGATCATGTCATAGGTCTTTTTTTCCTCCACTTGATTCTGGATTTCCTGGGTGGCTGGGATATAGCTAGAAGCCCGCATGTAATTCCTATCTATGGGGTACAGTCAAAAGAGAAGAAGAGATAGGTGCATCTTTAATTTAGATCGAGCTTTGTTCATTGAATTGTTCCTGCACGCCACATCTAAACTCTTGTATGTGGTAGTGTTTTAGCCCCTTCTCAGAGGGGAGAAACTTGCTTTCCCATGTGTGACTGCAGGCAATTTGAGGTTGCATTCTTTTTCTCACTGTGAGTGTTCTGCAGCCCTGCCTTCTTCTCCCCACCCTCCTTCTAGGCAGAGTCAGGAGGGCCCCCGGAAGGCAGCGCACGCATCAAAAAGCGGTAGCATCCCCTCTGTGGCAGCGCTTAGACGGTCTGGCTTCAGAGTACGTCTCCCAATGGATTCGCATTGTGTATCTGCCTCTGACAAAAAGCCCCGTAAAGGCAAGGACCCTAACAGGTGTTTCCTCACCTTGCTCAGTGCCTGCCTTCTTCTGCATGCTCAGGACAACTGCTAGCTGGAATTGATGGTGTCAGTGGACCACAGGAGAAGGGATTTTTTTGAGTATGCTTTTTTTGAGGTCGATTTAAAACAAATCTAGAAAATATATTCTTTTTGTTGTTGTTTTTAAACAGTCTAAATTTGGAGACTAGCTACCGATATGTTAATCACACATAATTTTTAAGCATTCTGTGCAATGACTCATAAGAGTCCCCAAATAGATACTCTTATTTTAAAAGTCACAGTGACCCCAGGAAACCAACTTAGGCCTGGCAAATACAAATCGTCAATGTCTGTCCTTTGCCGTCGGGAATGTGGGGTCCGGATGTACACAGGAGGGTCTTTAAGTGCAATTTTAGGAAAACGACTCCTTTCCTTCAGGCACGGAGCAGACTTCCTCTGGGCAAGAAGCTGGCGTTACGGGATCTGTTCCTTCCGGACTTCTCGGCACGTTTACTTCCTTCCTACCAACAGCCAGTCGTCAAACACTTGCCTTGTTGTTTTCTTTTTGTTTGTTTGTGTGCAACATCTCAGCGTCTGTAATATCTGCTACATACACTATTGCGGCACATAATTTGCTGATATTATCATTCTCAAAAATAATCTTTTCGGCTGAGCCCGGTGGCGTAGTGGTTGTGCGCGGGACTGCGGCCCACTGGGACGAAGGTTCAATTCCAGCTCCACAGGAGCAAAGGCTGGGCCCCCTACTCCCACCACCTGAGGGCAGTGAAGCCTAAAAAATAATAATAATAATCTTTTCAACCCCCAGAGACAAAGATGGGATTTATAAAGACACATGTAATGAAGAGCCATCATCATGAGACAAGGAGATGTCTCACTGTGCCAGGACCGACTTATGGCAGTCCTGGAGACCCAGTCCAGCCGTGAGGGGAGGGGACTCACGGGAGCAGACAGTGAACAGGAGCGGGGAGGGGGCACACGAACTGAGGGTGATGGTGTACGTGCAACACTTGTTAAGCGCGATGTAGCCATGGGAGTGTGTGACATGTGAATGCACTGTCAAGAAAACTAAAAGAAATCCAACTCGACCCGTGGTTCCTATGGATGAAGGAAGAAGAGTTGCTGCTTAGGGAGCTCTGAGTTGACGTTGATGGTGGTGGGTAATTTGGAACACAACCTCAATAATGGTTGCACGACATGAAGAGGGTAATCAATGGAACCGAATGATAACTGGAGAGTTCTTGAGTTGGAGAATGTTTTGTGCATCTTTTTGCCACAATATTTAAGAAAGAATTCCATGAGTAACAGTGAATACTAAGAAGAGTATGTTCTAGAACTGATAGTGGGGATAATTTTACAACTCTCCTTGATATGGTTGAATTGTATGACATGTGAATGAAGTGCCAAGGAAACTTCTTTAAAAAAAAAAAAAATAGAATCCTAGTGAAATTTGGGAATTTTATATATATTAGATAGGTAGAAGATAGATAGATGGATAGATAGATAGATAGTCAGTTACCAGATCTCCTGAGGGTCAAGTCAGTCTGGCTCTGTGATGGGACCACAGAGTAGACCTGGCCCTTAGGGTCTCCACGGCTGAAATCTGTGTGGATGCAGACTGCTGCCTCTCTCGCTTGTCAGCTGGGGGCTTCCGACAGCTGGCCTTTGAGTTGGCAGCCAACTGCTTTAACCACTGCACCACTTGGGTTCCTGATTGGGATGCATGACTCATCAGAATGGCCTGGTAACTAGTACTATGGACATGAGTGTTGTAAAGTGGAGTGATTAGTTCAACATGCGGAGGTTTGGGATGGCTTCACAGAAGAGATAGCTTTGGAACTTAAGAGAATGAAGACGATTTTGTCAGGCAGAGACCAGGCGGCCTATCATCTCAGACACAGACCGCGGTAGGGGCAAAAGCGTGGCGATACGCCAGCTCGTGCCGTGCTCGGGAACAGGGAGCAGCCGGGCACGGTGGCCTACAGACTGCCCCGTGGAAGATGGAGCCAGATGAGTGAGGGCACAGACTTGGGGGAGTCGTCAGCCTCTGACATGGCTCTTCATTTTAAAAATGGAGGCACTATTAGCCTCTATACCTTAGAGCTTCATCCATATATCCACACACGTACCTTAATGCTTTCTCTTTTTTGTTTTTTTGTTTTGTTTTGGGGCATCACTGCTCTCCGGTGGTGGGAGTAGGAGGCCCAGCCCCACTGCTGGAATTGAACCTCCGTCCCAGTGGGCCGCAGTCCCGCGCACAACCACTACGCCACCGGGGCTCAGCCCTCTTAATACTGTTCTCAAAACAGGGCAAATGCGAGTGCATGCGTTATTAGGCCAGGTTATGAAGAAGAGTACATTTCAATCCGTACACTATTCTGTAAGTGAATGAAGGGCTTTAGGCAGAAAGAGGATATGCGAGGATTTAATCTTAGACAACTGGTCTCACTAGCTTGCATAAGGAGGAAGCTAAGAGATGGTAAGTTCTGAGACCGCTGCTGTGGCATGAGTAAGAGGTCCCTGTTGTCAGTTGCCTGTGTTTAAGGTGGTTCCCACACTGTCCAGCCCTGCACCTGCCTGGTGCTTGTCTGTACGAACTTCACTGTGGGCGCCCCTGCAGAGTGGACGCGCCTCCCCCCAGGGGCTCCTCCTCCAGCACTGTCTCGGACAATATGTTGTCATGAGCCACAGAACGAACAGTAGTTAATTTTCAGACGAAGATTGTCAGGCTTTCTTCCTAGTCTTCCTTAATCTGGAAACACTGCTGAAACCTGTGCATCCTGGGTGAGCCGGCTGGTATTTGAAATACAGGCGGTACAGCTTCTAGCAGCAGAAGACACACGAGCCACCATGATAAAACACCCAGATTTAAAATTCTGGGTTTACAAACGTCAAACTTGAAAGATCAGTCGTAACAAATCTTAGGCATTAAATCCTCACACACACACACACACACACAAACGCACAAAGGGCGCTTCTAGTCTGGATGCTCAGTTGCTCAACTGATACTTACGCTCTAAGCAAAATCCCTGCCCGGTACCTCCCGCACACTAGTCCCAGAACCCTCTCATCCAGCCCCGCATTTCCCCACCACCACCCCTTTTTTGTAACACTGAATGTTATTTGTCAGTTTCCTAGAGGAAGTTTTGGCGTCTGGACTGCACAGCCGGAGCAAGGAGAGCTCTCAAGGTACAGCGCGGTCTGCCAGCCGGAGATGAAGTGGTGACAGAGAAGGGAGAAAGGCCCAGTCTCCCTCCACCTGCCGCCGATGCCCCCACGGAGCCAGCCGAGCTTCGGGAGAGCCCTCCGAGCTGTGCTGGTGGTTCGGGCCCCTGGCCAACCCGAGCCTGCTGGTTCCCGAACTGGCCACACAGACCCGGAGGCAGCCCGCCAGGAGCGGAGAAGTCAGAGCCCGGCCCAGCCTCGTTTTCCTGTGATTTCTGTGTAAAATACACATATTCCTTGTGTTTGGTAGCACAATCACTTCCGTTTCTGATGAATTCTAAAGGGATCCTCTGTGAAAGGGATCCTCTGTGAGAACAGGGTTGGCGCTAGGGGGGGTTTGTTTATTTTAAAGTAATCATTCGGTGCGTATTCGACACCCCTCAGCTTCCTCTTTCCCCCTTTGGTCCCTGTGACTCGTCATTCACTGCATTCCTGCACAACTCGTTTCTGAAAACACACTGTCTCTAGAGAGCCAGCTAATCGTTGTCCCCAGGTCCTGGGAAACATGTATGACTACAATAAAAATCTATCTGTGAAAGAGACAAGTGACTGGTGTGTTTCTTTGGGGTTCATAACTACTATGACTATCCCAGAGGTGGCACCTAAGCCGGCCTTACACGAGAGAGAGAGAGAGAGAGAGCAGGCGTTGTTGCCTCGATCTGACGGATATTATGTGCACTAATAAATTGATAAAATGATTTGCCTTGATAAAATGTCAAGGCAAATCATAAAATGACATTGGTTTCTTTTCAAAGTAGTGGGACATGGAAGAAGCACGCCAGCTTGTGGGATCATGAGGTGTCAAAGGGATTAGGTATCGGGTTTCAATAACTAAAAGAATAACATTGCATGCTCACTTTCCTGATATGATCGCTGATGACAAATGTGTGCATAAGCAAATGTGGTGAAGAAAGCTGATGGTGCCCGACTATCAAAAGTTACAGCGTCTGGGGTCTTAAAAGGCTTGAGTAAACAAGCGGCCATCCAGCTCAGAAGCAACAAAGTCCACATGGAAGCACACCAGCCTGTGTGACCACGAGGTGTCGAAGGGATCCAGTGTCAGACATCAAAGAACTAAAATCATTATAAATGAGGGGGAGTACAGATTGGGGACCCGAAGCCCATCAACAGGTAAAGCAACATCCTCTTACTGAGGGGGTGGCAGGGAGGAGATAAGCCAGTTAGGGTACAGGGTAGTAACAATGAAATATGCAACTTTCTTTCAGTTCTCAAATGCTTCCTCCCACCCACTATCATGATCCCAGTTCTACCAGACAAATCCAGCTAGACCAGGGGATGAACACTGGAGTCGGAAACATGGGGAATTTAGGATAGATGCTCCCTCAAGGCTAGTGGTGAGAGTGGTGATACCGGGAGGGTGGAGGGATGGTGGAATAGAAAGGGGGAACCAATTTCAGGGATCTATGTATAACCTCCTCTCTGGGATACGAACAACAGAGAAGTGAGTGAAGGGATACATTTGACAATGTACAGTATGAAAAAACAACAATTTGTAAATTACTAAGGGTTCATGGGGGAGGGGAAGGAAGGGAAATATAGGGAGCTGATACTGGAGGCCTACGTGAAGGGAGGATGTTTTGAGAGTGATGATGGCAACAAGTGTGCAAATGTGGCCTGCAGACAATTGATGTATGTATGGATTGTGTTGGAATTGTATGAGCCCCGAATAAAATGATTCATTAAAAAAGGGGGGGAGGGGGCTGAGCCCCGGTGGCGTAGTGGTTGTGCACGAGACTGTGGCCCACTGGGACGGAGGTTCAATTCCAGCAGTGGGGCTGGGCCTCCTACTCCCACCACCAGAGAGCAGTGATGCCCCCCCCAAAAAAAAGGCAGGGGAGGAAGGAGGAGGAGCTTATACCAAGGGCTCAAGTGGAAAATATTTGTAAATGAATATGGCAATATATGTACAATTATATTTGATACAAATAATGTATTGAATGTTATAAGAGCTGTAAAAGCCCCCAATAAAATCATTGGGAAAAAAATTTTTTTTAAATGAAAGTACAGGGCTGAGCCCCGGTGGCGTAGTGGTTGTGCACGGGACTGCGGCCCACTGGGATAGAGGTTCAATTCCAGCTCCACAGGAGCAAAGGCTGGGCCTCCTACTCCCACCACCTGAGGGCAGTGATGCCAAAAAAATAAATAAATAAAAGTACAGTGAAGCCCACAAAAACAAAACAAACAAGCAAAATAATAAAAATAGTGGGAGCTGAGCCCCTGTGGCGTAGTGGTTGTGCGCGGGACTGCGGCCCACTGGGACGGAGGTTCAATTCCAGCAGTGGGGCTGGGCCTCCTATTCCCACCGCTGGAGAGCAGTGATGCCCAAAAAATAAATAAATAAATAAGTAAATAAATAAAATAAAATAAAAATAGTGGGAGTTGGTGGAATTACTGATGCTGGGAAGTGAAGGCGTTCTTACATCATCAGGAGGAGCCCGACAGGTGCAGGGATGAAGCACTGGACTGCTGACTGGAAAGGCTCATGATTTGAACCCACTAGCCGCTCCGAGAGAGCAAGAGGAGGAAATGGTCTGCTTTTGTGAAGATAACATCCTTGGAAACCCTGCAGGACAGTTTCACTCTGCCACGGGGCCGCTAGGAGTGAGAAGTGACAAGGCAGCGACCGGTTTTTAAATCATCACTGTAAAAACATCAGAGCACAGCCCCTCCCGGGTCTCCTTCAGACACCACGAACGGCCTTCCTTTTACGATGACAACCATGTGCTGGAGTCAGAAGGGCTGGGGCCCACCTGTGTCACAGCTGTGTGGCTGTGGGAGAGCCACGTCAGCCTTTCTGTGGCTCTGCTAGCTCTTCTGTAAAACAGAAGGAGGCGAACCTTCTTCGTAGACCTGGACACAGATGGAGGAGGGGCTGATGCATGTAAAGCAGTTGGAACTGCAGTGCATAGCACGCACTCAAAAGCTGTGGCTACTAAAAACAACACGGAGGGCAGATTTCTTGTCTGCAAAGAGAGAATGGAAGATGACTGTGCAAAGCGATCGGACACCTGTCAACCTGCCCAGTCTACTTGGCAGCAGCTCGTGAAAGGGACGGGCAGCTGAAAGGTCCCTTCACCTCCTTTTGTCCACTCCTCCCTGCCCTCGTGGTCGCTCCTTTACACACACCCTCTTGTGAAGTCTGGAAGCCTCTGTCCATCCTAGAGTTAAATCCTGAGGTTTTGCTTTAATGGTGGATTCATTACACACACACACACAAAGGTTCTTTCTTTTACAAGTCATTGACGTCACCTGTACTTGAAGGCAATATTTACATGTCACATTTTACAAGTTAGTCTTTTCAAGTATAGTATAGAAACATATGCTTATAGAGATAGTAATATGAAAATGAAAGATAATGCAATTTTCCCATGGGCCTTTCAAAACCCCCTTTTATAAGTATATAAGTGCATGCATATATAAAGAAGCTTCCAAAAGCTTATGGGAAAATCCCATTATCTTTCAACTCCGTGAAATTTTTGAAGCCCGTGTATGTGTATGAGTGTGTGTGCGTGTGTGTGTGATATATAGAATATATAAGGGCTGAGCCCCAGTGGCGTAAGCGGTTGAGTGCGGGACTGCGACCACAGGCTTGGCGGTTCAAATCCAGCAGCGGCTCTCAGGAGCATCACTGGATAGCGCCCACGACCACCAGAGGGCAGTGAGGCACCCCCCCCCCCAAAAAAAAAAAAGACTATATAAAGTAAACCATCTCTCCTCCGAGAGGTATTGTTTGCCCTTCCCTCCCTCATCTTGGCAAGATGACTCTTTGGTATGGGAAAAGTAAGAACAGAGACGTTTCCGAAACATTTTCTTCCCCCAACCCCAGCTCCCATTGTGCCCCCCAGAAGCAAACGCCCGCCTCACTGCTTTTGATGACCTCCTCGCCAACTCACAGAAACCCTGGGGGGCTACTCAGGCATCAGTCTTGACGGGGATTGAAAGCCTCATTTATCCCCCATGGGCCAACTGGTGGCTTCAAACTGCCGACGTCATGGTTAGCCGCCCAATGTGTAACTCACTACGGTACTCGGCTCCACTGAGCCATCGGCGCCACTCAACTGTGAGTCTGAAAAATGAACCCAGCCTTCAAGGTACTTGAAGTCAAACTCCAAACCCAACCCACTCCCATTGTGTTCATTCCGACTGATGTTAGTACTTTTTTTACTAATGATCAAAGACTCAAAACATAGGTAGAGTTCAGATCTACAGAGCTGATTTCATTACTACTTTGAGCTTTTCCCTTTGAAAACATTCTTTTTTTTTGGGGGGGGGGACATCACTGCCTCCTGGTGGTGGGAGTAGGAGACCCAGCCTAGCTCCTGGAGAGCGCTGCTGGATTTGAACCTCCAACCCAGTGGGCCGCAGTGAAAACATTCTTTTAATTAAGCTTTCATTCGCTTTTAATAATCTCCCTCGTAGATTGAGCCGCCGTAGGCAAAACCTTGGTGTCCTCCTTGCTCTGCAAAAGCCAAGGATATTTGTTTTTACTTAAAACAACTGTTTAGTGAACAGTTTCCTCCCAATAAACTTTCAGGCAATTCACAAATGCTTGTCTCAGATTGCGCCTTTCTCCCTCCCTTAAATGAGTTACTCATAAAGTATCCAGTGAAGCTCCTGGCAGCATGTCTTAGCCAGGGATGCAGTTAAGGAGGTAACCCCACCAAGAGTAATCCTAATAAAATGACCAGATTTTAAGCAGGACACCACTGACGGGGGCCGGGGGGGTTCTTTCTTGAATAAAAATTGGGTCTATTATGGAGCAACAAAATAGTAATGTATTTTAATTTTAAAACGCCACAGGACGCGGACAAATTGTTAAACAGCAGGACGTCTGGTCACCTTACCTTAGTATTTAATCTCCACCAGAGAAAAGGCGACCTAGGAGTGATTTTGTGTTTCGGGTGTGTTCCTGTCAAGCTCGCTAAAAGGGGAGTGCTATGAAAATGTGCAAAGGAGCCCTGAGATCCTGACCCTGATTTCTCACTTGCACCTTGGTCTTTGGAAACAGTCCCATGGAGAAGCTAACTCAGAAGCTGCTGAAGGTCCTGGTGGGAGGGAAGAAAGCAGCTTGAATAATAGCCAGGGAAGAGTTATGTATGGATGGCCAGAAGGAAGAGAGGTGAGTGAGGACAAGGTGAGAGGAGAGAAGACGAAAGGCAGGGGAGGATGCCCTGGTGCAGGGTAACAGGACAGCAGGGGGCAGGTGAGGGACCAGCCGCAGTAAGGAGAGGGAGCCAGAGATTTATGTAACATCTGAAGGAGCAGGCAGGCGGGGAAGATTCTGCAGCCCACATGCATCTGCTCTGGAGTCTGAAAATTACTTTGGAGAGTTTTTATTTCTTAGCAATCCTTTCGCCTGATGTTCCACGAAGCCTCAGCTCTTGCCTGACGTAGGGCACAGGGAGACCATCGCTTTGTGTATGGACCAGGGTCAAACCAGGCAGCCCCCTGATCTGAGCAGTTTCCTGGACTGGGCAGCCCCCTGGATCAGGCAGCCCCTTGCACCCCTTTTGTGTCAGCCACACTAAGAGATGAACAACCTGGTGAACTTTGTCAACCCTTCCTCTGGCATTTCACAGAGCTTATCTTCCCAAAGGGCACAGCCCCTTCACAGAACTTATCCCACAGGGCCGAGTCAGTACAGCCTCTTCTCTCAGTGTTCCAGGAGGCAGATCTGTGTTCTCACAAACCA
>PVJH01035870.1:0-19300 GCA_004026705.1 Nesogale talazaci
TATGTATGCTTTTTCTTTGCTCTTTTTATTCAATCTTTTGTATTATCTCTGTGATAGCTGTTTTGCCTACCTATTACAAGATATGCGTGAGAAGCAAGTCTGAGGAAAAAGCAATGGAACCAAAGGTCCGGAGGGACTTGAGGGGAGGGGGCGGTGAGGAAAAGGATTGGTGAGAAGGTACCACCACAGTCAGGGGAACAACTAGGGAATTAAAATCAACAATGAAGAGGGTGTAGAAGTCATGATGTTGGAGCAACAGTCATCTAGCTGAGAGGAAGTACTAAGAGGCAGAAGAATGGCAAGTGTGATGGGTAGGACAGGAGGAAGATAAAAGGAAACAGGAAAGATCTAGGAAGCAAAGCTATGGATATAGGTATAAACATAGGTGTGCACTTCTGCACATATATTCATTCATACAAACAGAGGCATTGGCCTATGAACATATATTTATATGGCAATACATTGAGGAAAGTGAACAGACTTTGGGCCTCTCCTGACATCTTCCCTCAAGGCAAGAACACTTTGTTCTAACAACGGCATTCTTTGATGCTCAGCCTCCCAACACAATCATTGCAGACAAAATGGGTTTATAAGCAAATTGGCAAAAACATCTCATGGTGCCCGGCTATAAAAAAATATAGTGCCTGGGGTCTTAAAGACTTAAAATTAAAAAGCAGTCATCTAGCAGAGAAACAGTAAGTCCAACCTGTGTGATCAAGAGGTGTTCACGGGACCAGGTGACAGGCATCAGAAGACCCCAAACAAACAAAAAATCCCTATTATTGAGAACAAGGGGAGCCAGAGCAGAGACTCCAAATCCATCTGTAGATAACAGGATATTTGCTCACAGAAGGGTCACACAGAAGGGGTGAGTCAACCAGGGGACCGGAGAGCACTGATGAAACACACAATAGTCTTCTGGTTCCTTGAGGCTTTTTCACCCCCTTTATCATGACCCCGTCCTGCCTTTCTAGCCTCTGGCTAGACTCGAGAACGTGCACTGGTAGAGATAAGAGCTCACAGACACACCGAGTTTAGGCTACATAAACCCCTCAGGTACAGAAATGGGAGCAGTGATACCAGGAGCAGGAGGGAGGTGAAAAGAGCAGAGGAGACAGGGGGAACCAATCTCAATGATTGATGCATATGGCCTTCATTAGGGGCATGAACAATAGAAACACAGGTGAAGGGAGAGAGCAGTTGGCGTAAGATATGAAAACAATACTTGATAATTTATCAAGTGGTTATGAGGGTTAGAGGTGAGGAGGGAAGGGGAAAAGAGGAGCTGATACCAAGGCTCAAACAGAAAGTAAATGTTTAGAAAATGATGATGGTAACATATGTACAAATATGAAGACTTGATACAATTTATATATGGATAATTATAAGATCTGTAAGAACCCCTAGTAAAAGGATATATTTTTTTAAAAAAGTAAAATATAACTTTATAAAAGATCAATTAATGTTCTAGAATCTTTGGGGTAAACAAGAAAAGGGGCTCTGGGAGCAAAGGTTCACTAAATATTTACACAGAGTACTTTTGACTACTACTTACTGACCTTTGCAGGGCAATGATATACGTATGTTTTTCTGCTGATTATGTTTATTCAACCTCTGATCTGTACCTCAACCCACTAAATCAGCACTGACCCCTATTCTGCCCATGTGAAAATTACGGTTTGGAGAAAGAACATGAACCATGTAACTATTTATATGTGCTGGGTGCAAGCCTCAGCACCCTGTCTAGGTCATCTCTTTGAGCCTCCAAGCAACAGCAGTATAAAGTGCCCTGCTGGCACTGTAGGAAAGGTGTGACAGTGCTAAATCTAAGGTCCGTGGTTCAAACCCACCTGCTGCTCTGCGGGAGAAACATTAGGCAGTCAGTTCCTATAAAAATTACAACCTTAAAACCTTGAAATGGGTTTTCTAAGTCAGAAAGGACTCAATACTATCCTGGACCGATTAAGAGATAGGCTGTGAGGGCTTAAGGAACTTTCCACAAGAATTACGTGGTGGAGACAAATAGGGCTAAGAGTAGCACCAGAGGAAAGGTTGAACATTCCCTTAGAAATATCAAGGGAGCTAGAGAAACAAGGGAAGGCTTTTCTGAAGAAGAGAGGGCTTGGAGGGGTGCAGAATCTTGATTGGGCTTGGGGGAGAGAGGACAACGAGAGGAATCTGAGAATAGGGGATGTGCGTAGGGAGGCTGGAATGAATATTGGGGTATCTAGGAACAGTGGTCTGGTCTGGGGCTGTGTTAGCATATGCCACTTCCTGCCCTGCATACAGTAGGAGCAGCAGGATGGCTGGCAGCCAACTGTTTCGAAGAGCTGCTGAGAAGGTAGATGACACAGGAGGCATTATTAGACACACCATCACTTCAAAGGAACCCTCTCATGAAGAGTTTGCTCAGTGACCAAAGCTCAACAGACAATGAGAAATGTAGAAAATCTCTAGGGTCTTAGGTACATTTGGTTGCTAATTCCAGCTAACTCCAGGAGTTCCCAGTAGCACCTAAGATGATGAAAATCACCACAGTATAAGCAGAAAACCATACAGCCAAGTGAAAGTGATATAGGAAATAAATATGCAGAATTCTGGAAGAAAGCATTAATTACATTTCAATCAAGCTAAAGAAGTTAAAATTATTTTAAAAGGAAATACCAGCCTCCAAACACATTGGGGTTCAAGTGGTTCAATAGTAAAGTCTGACTAAAACGCTGGACTTCTCTAGGTCAGATGGGATGTTAGGCTAGAGAGAGAGAGATCATGAGCAGGAAACATGAAAAATGCACTAAGACCCATGTTTCTTAGTCCATGTGGTTCCTAAGTTTCCTGGTACTTTAGTATAGAAAAATAACCCACTTTACAACAAATCCAAGTCTGATAAAACTTATATTTCTGCCTCAAAATTACAAAAAAGAAAAACAAAACACACTTCTATTTTATCTGAAAGTCTGGTACAAGTACATGCAATTTATTATTTGTCTCTTCTAAGCAAAATGGGCAAAATAAATACCAAAACATTAATTTAAAAACATAGTAAGAGAGAGAGTATGAAATTAGGCCATAGGAATAAGAAGGCAATTTAAATTTTATGTCTTTTTTTTTTCTTGGTATCCATCTAATTTTGTCAAATGTGTAAGTATTAACATATTCAAATATACACAAAAAGAATTAGTGGCATGGATTATTTTGAGGAAATAAAAACCCAGGAAGTATTTCTACATCTTACTGACACCGTTGACTTGTGAAACAAAAGGTCCTGACAATAATCAATGCTCACTCATCCAAGCAAAATCTTTAATTGTTGAATCACTTTAAAATGTTAACTGAAAAGAAATAAATAAAATGTTAATTGAGCGAGAATACTTGATATATACTTGTACTGAGCATATCATGTGATCTTAATGCAAGTGGTGATAACAGCAATGGCTGACGCTTGTTGAACATTTGATAGATATCAAGGACGGTTCTTTTTTCTTTTTAAATCATTTTACTAAAGGCTCTTACAGCTTTTATAACAATCCACACATCCTTTGGAAAACTACTTGAGCCCTTGGTATCAACTCATTTTTACCCCCTTCCCCCCTACCTACCACCATCACGAACCACGAATAAATTATTGTTACTATTTTCATATCTTACACCATCCACTGTCTTCCTTCACCCATGTTTCTGTTGTTTGTCACCCTGGGGGTGCAGGGGAAGGTTATATGTTGATCATTGAGATCTGTTCCCCCTTCCTCCCCCCACCTTCCCCTACCCCCATGGTATTGCTACTCCCATTATTGTTCCTGAGGTTTATCTGTCCTGGATTCTGTGTGTAGAGAACGCTTATCTATATTAGTGTATATGCTCTGGTCTAGCTGAATTTGTAGGGTAGAGCTTTGGGGTCCCGATAGTGGGGTGAGGTATGGGACATTAAAGAACTAGAGGAATGTTGTACATTTCATCAGTGCTATACTACACCCTGGCTGGCTCATCTCTTCCTTGTGACCCTTCTGTGAGGGGGTGTCCAACAGTCTACAGATGGGCTTTGGGTCTCCACTCCGACCCACCTCATTTGCATTGATATGTTTGTTTGTTTGTTTGGGATCTTCTGATGCCTGATCCTGTTGGCACCTCGTGATGTGATCACACAGGCTAGTGCGCTTCTTCCATGTTAGCTTTGTGGCTTCCCAACTATATGGTCCCTTGTTTATCTTCAACTCTTTAAGACCCCAGATGCTCTTAATATAGCTGGGCACCATTAGCTTTCTTCCCATTTGTCCAAGTATGTTTCTAAAGGCAGTGATATTATATCTTAGTTCTGCTCCCATGGGTAGGCTTGAAAAGCAAGTCTTACAGAGAAAACAAAGCAAAACAAAAACAACCTAATGTCCTAGATGACATCCTAGTGAAAGTTAAAGACCTGAAGAGAATTTGGAAATAGGCTGGGATATGGATGCACCTCTATGCATAATTAAGTTTTCTTGACACTATGAAAAAGTCCAGCATTCTATAGACACGACCCATGAGCTTCAGAAACCGTGTGAGGAGTAAAATGAGCCCTTACAGGTAACTCTGAAAGACAGCCATTTATTTTTAGAAACTTACCAGAGGTGTGTCTTTTCCTCCCACAATGCTGAGCCCAAGGCCTGAACGCCCCTTGGATATCTCTATAATCATTTCCTGGCCAGGAACAATAGGACACGTTGCGGGATCCACTGACAGAGGAGCCTGGAATTCATCTGGAAAAGGAAGGAGCACAGAGTGACTGGCAAGGACACACATTGGGGAACTGCATGTATCTCAGCTGGCAGACTCCATGCCCGGGGACCTGCAGGGTTTGCAGGTGCTGCTCTCTGACTTCTTTTCTGCCAAGAACCCTAATGGAAAAAGCTGGGTTGCGAAGGCCCCACCACCCAGGGAGGAAACATGGCATCCCTACGACCTTTTGGAGATGAAAACAGAAACTATATCTTCACTTCCCACCTTAAACCATCAATCTTGGTCTTCTCTGGGTTTTAGTGAAACTTAGCATTTCCAGAATCTCACAAATATATCACAAACACTGTTCTGGGAAATTTTAGGATAATTATTAGGCATATACATGAGTTGAAGATGATTTGTTAGGACATATCTAAATACTTTAAGTACTTCCAATGAAAGCATATCATATAAATTAAGATGTAAGGGATTTAATCAATAAAGTAAACGGTACCCAAATAACCATTACATAAACATCCCCAAATGTACCATCTACATAGTAATACATGACAAACAGAACACGCAAGCATCAAGGAGTATGCGCCATGGTGGCACAATTGGTGGTTTGAATCCAGCCAGGACCTCCGAGGGAGCAAAGACCGGTGATCTGCTTGGGGAAAGAGGACAGGGTCCCTGGGATCGCATTCTGCTCTGTCACCCGGGGTTGCAGTGAGTCGGGATTGTTTGGAAGTCACACAACCGCAGTATTTATTATTCATCGAATAATTTAAATAAATTATGTTTTACAACCAAGTTAGAAAAAAAAAAAAGAATCAATGACTATGATCGTGAGTGAAAAAAATCACAGGTTAAGAAAAGGTGCTTGTCTGGTGATTCCCCCCTGATCTGTTTTTCACCATTTTTGGTACTTTTGTTTTCTTTTGTTCCATTCATAGCAGAGCGTGTCTCAGAGGTGCTATGTCAGTGTTGCTCAACCTCTGGAGGTTGTGCTACATGTTTTTCTGTGTTCCAGGAGATGAAACCCAGGACCAAAGAACCTATAGAGGCAGCAAGTAGAATAAGGGTCAGGGGGGAGGGAGCCAGTGGTGGTCAGAGGGGGACAATATCAAGGAGTCCAGGCAGAAGAAGCAGGTTTGGAAACTGATTGTGGTAGCAATTGTGCAATTCTGCTTGACCTGATTCAACTGTGGGATGATAACTAACTCCCAATAGATAACAATTTTTTTTTTAAAGTTGTTGAATAATACCCATTTATCCAGGACAAACTCTTGTGGGTGGTGAGTCAGTTCCAACACACTGCCCCGCCATGGGCAGACACAGAACATGGTGGCAGTCTGAACAGAAGCAGCCCACCGGGGCTTTCTCCCTGGAGTCACCGGGGTTCGAACCACCAATCTTTCTGTTACCAGCAGAGTACTTAATAGTTGTAAAAACAGACTTATGATGGGAAACTTCAAAAAGTTTGTGGGAAAATGGCATTATCATTTCATTCCTCGTAAGGTTTCTGAAGCCCCCTGCCCTCTACCACGGTGAATGTTAACTGATAACCCCAACTACGCTACTGGGAAATCAACCACTGGAAGACTAAGCAGTTTCCAGGAAGGCTTGCAGGCAGATTTCTTTTATTGGGAATCAATTGGTGATAGGTAAGTCTTTTCCAGCTTGTTTCGACAGAGGGTTTCCAAGGCTGTAAATCTTTGTTTGTTTGTGTTTTTTTGCAGGGGGAGGGGGAGCATCACCGCTCTCTGGTGGTGGGAGTAGGAGGCCCAGCCCCACTGCTGGAATTGAACCTCCATCCCAGTGGGCCGCAGTCCCACACACAACCACTACGCCACTGGGGCTCAGCCCAAGGCTGTAAATTTTTATAGCTTCATCTTCCCCTGAGGGGTAATGGATGAGTTTGAATCCCAGCTTCATGGTGTGCAGTTCACGCTTACTGAAAGTGTCACCTGGGCTCCCGTAGAATTCAGGAAAGGGCTGAGACTAGAGGGCCCTTGATGCAGGTCGTCTGGAGTGGATGCAGGGCACCCGAAATTAGACCCACACTGCTCCTGAAACCAATGCAAAAGAACCCCAAACAAATCAGGGACACAGAGCCATGGGTTTTAGAATTTTTAGAAGGTTGGAAAAAACAAAAACTGTGGTGTGGCACATGGGAATTCTGTAAAAATCCAAATTTCCCCATCTGTAAGTACATTTGTATTGGAACATAGTCACACCCATTCATTGGGTCTGGTCTTCAGCTGCCTGGGCACTAGGAGGCAGACCAGACACAGTCCTTATCGTGCTGCAGGCCTGAAAGAGCTTCTGTGGGGCTTGTCCGGAAGAGGGAGCAGGTTCTCCTGAATGTGCGAGAAGTTCTGCCCTGCATAACACTTTTGACTGTGAAGTTTCAATCAAAAAGTTGTTACAGATGTTGGAGAGCTGCAGGGGTGGATTGGAGCCTCCACTAGGAAACTAGAAGATGGGTGAGGCTGGGGCACATTCCGCCAAGAACACTGCACATGTCCACTACCTCGTAGTCAGCTCAAGGGATTACACAAACGACCCAGGTGAAAGGCCAGCCCCGTGTCGTCGTTCATGGCAGGAAATCATTGTTCACAGCGGAATGGACTCTCCTAACGGGTTAAAAACGGAGTGACAATGCACAATGATACTGTAAATCTAGTTTGTCAGGAGATCTGGTAGAAAACAGTTCATGCTACACATTCCCTATGACTTCATAATATAGGCAATGTGCAAGACAGCACAATTTCCGATTTTAAACAAGTTCACCTTCTGTACATGAGCGAGTGAGAAGAGAGAGAGAATGGAAGTCTGCACCGCCCCCCCCACCCCCACCCCCGCCCCACTTTCTGTCTCAATCTAGCTTGTCCTGAATCACCTCCCATGCCTTTACTCTCTTACAATCCAGGCCCAGGGGGGACTCTACCAGGCTTTCAACTAACGAATCGATGGATGAATAAAAATGCCACAGATTTAATTGTAGGATGACCAAAGCCTGTCACGTAGCCTTCTCTTGTTATTGTTAGGTGACGCAGGCCCTGGTAGCAAAGTATGTTAAGAACCTGCCAGCTAACCCAAAGGCCAGCAGTCGAAACCTGCCACCTGCTCCAGGAAAGGGGTGTGGGCACCTCCTTCTGTGAAGAGGCCCGGCCCTTTACACTAGCGAGCAAGGCTCCTGCCAGTAGGGTCGCTAGGAAATGTAAGTGACTTGCGGGCAGTGGGCATAATTTTTAGGTGCCCTTAAGTCAATGTTATCTCGGAGACCCCGTGTGGGAGAGCTGACCCATGGGCCACACTATCAGGTTTTCTACACAGTCATCTTTCTGGGCGCTAATGGCCAACTCTCCCCCAGAGACACACTTGGGGGCTCAAACCACCAAGTTTTTGATTAGCAGCCGTCCAGTGCTTAAGCACTGCGCTATCAGGCTTCCCTATTAAGGTATAAATAT
The DNA here is from genome assembly GCA_004026705.1 of Nesogale talazaci. Classification (NCBI taxonomy): domain Eukaryota; kingdom Metazoa; phylum Chordata; class Mammalia; order Afrosoricida; family Tenrecidae; genus Nesogale; species Nesogale talazaci. The sequence continues at coordinate 8,169 of PVJH01035870.1, forward strand.
GTGAGAAATACTGTCAAAATGTAATTGCTCTTTCAGAATAAAACTCAAATTCATAAAAGTGACTGGGAGAGACTAGAGGAACCCCCATTGACTGGTGCCCCATGGCCCCCTTCTCAATTGAACTCATCCCTGGATGTCAAGTAATGTAATCACTGACACCTGTGGGAAATATGCCCTTTAAACTCTTAACTACATGAGATCACACGATCAACACTGACTGAAATGCAAAGATGTGAAGGCCAGTAGGGGCTGACAGTGGCAATGGGGAGAATGCTGATACATTGAGGAAGGCCAGGGAACAGTCAGTGTAGAACTAACAGGGAATCTAATCAACTATGTAAACTCCCACCTGAAATGCAATAAGACATTTAAAAAGTAAAATAAAATGCAATAGCTTACATCAGAGATCACCCAGCTTTTCCAGTAATGTGGTTAGATCATAAATAGTCTCTGCTATACCCACTCGAGTATGCTGTTAAAAGTGTGAAGGCAGCCATCGACAGCATGTAAACGAATGACCATTCCAATAAAACTTTACTTATGAACACTGAAATTTGCATTTCATATAATTCCCAGAAATAATCTTAAATTTAAAAAATTTTCTAATCCTCTTAATAATGTAAAAACAATCAGGTCAAGCAAAAGCAGGCTGTAGTCCACTGGCCACACTCACCAAAATTTTGGTTAAAAAATAAGTGCTTTAAAATAATATCTGCGGGACTGCGGCCCACTGGGACGGAGGTTCAATTCCAGCAGTGGGACTGGGCCTCCTACTCCCACCACCGGAGAGCAGTGATGCCAAAAAAAAAAAAAAAAATCTGCTTAGTAAACTTTTTGTGAGTTAATATGTATGGAAAAATAAATACAATGCAGACACCAGAAATGTTTCAAAGTCTGCTAAATTAATACAGCCTTATGTTTTGTCCTTGGTAGTCATAGGCTTTTAAAAAGCAAGCCCCCCCCTTTTTAAAAAAAACTGGTTTGGGTTACATAAAAACAATTCATTTTGAAGTCCTATTTTCAAACCCCAATCAATATAATTCAAGTCAGGAATTCCAAAACAAAACTGAAAACCAGTGGAAGCACTGAAAAGGAACAGTCCTTAAAACAGCATGCATGGGTGCAGACAAGGCTGAAATTTGGAGTCAGTTTTACTTTTATGGGATGTTATTCGTGAAGGAAACACAATCTTTTTGAGTGATTACAGAAGAATACTTTGTAAGCTTTGGGTTCAAATAGCAGTTGCGGAGGGGCCTGCTGTGTCCTGGTGCTTCTCTGGACTCTGGGCCACAGACAAGGACCGTTCTCCTATGAATAAGAAAAACAGTGTAGGGAGTGGAGCGGCCAGACTAAGTCCCAAAGCTAAGCAGGTGGGAAAGTCCAGTGAATGGAAGCCTCTGAGTCGCAACCCAGTGCTCATTTCTGTTTGCACATCGCAGCCCTTCCTTGCTCCTGGTAAGCTTGCCGCCTATGCTGCCCACGGCGAGAAAGAATCAAGGACCGTACCACAGCTGGTGGGTTCGGCGTCCACCGAGCCCTTGGATGGAGCCGGCGAGAAAGCCGCCTCACGTGAAATGACGGAGCCTTCTGTTGAACAAGCCTGCTGCTTCGTCTCGCTGGCAGCCTAAAAAAGGAAGGAAGATTAGAGGAGTGTCAAAAGAAGAATTTAAAATGAAAGTATTGCTACCCAAACAAGGGTGCACTCCAATATTGCCTTCTGAGATTATGGGGGCAGGAGGGGTGGGGGTGGGGGACTTTGGTGAATAGTGCCCCATTCCTCATGCGTTTCCATTCAGTATTATGTGTAAAAATGTTTCAGAGAAGTCAGAACCAAGGAAGGAAGAAAGAAAGGAAAAGAGTTGAAGTCACGATGAGGCTGGGTGGGTGATACAAAAATGGTAATGGTAAGAAAGAAAGAAATTTAAGCAATCTCTAGGTATTCTGATGTAATCAATGTACAACTTACATATGTCTACTGTGTCCTCTGAAAAACAACCTCAGCTACAAATACCTACAATTGTGTCCCCCTTTTTTTTTTTCTGGACACTTCACAAAAGTTATGGATGCATTGGAAATGTTAACTGAGCAACTTGCAGGGGAAGGAAGGAAATGCCTATTAAATGCCAGGTGCCCAGATGGACTTATTTAATTCCCTTAGAATTGTGTCTCCTTCATGCTTGCTTCCCAGAGCCTGGAACCCAGGAAAGCCGAAGTGAGCGAGTGAGTCCACACCGAAGAGCCAGCAGAAAAACTCAGGGTGGGAAAGGACATTGATCCTCAATAACATGGGACAGAGACTGAGGTCCGGGGAGTTTTGGAAAATTAACTTGGAAATTTCAGGGCTTTGCTGATTGTACCTTGATGGATATTAGTTTAAAATAAAAGAAAATAAACCAAAAGGGTTCCATGCTTGCTTAGCAGGCAGTGAAACAATGGAGGTGGGGGCCTGACCTGCCTTCTGGATCTGTAGTTAACCAGGGAGCCCATGCCCCGCTGGAAGATTCCGGTGGAGGCGGTGAAGCACCAGGGTGTCCCTGGAGTCTAGAAATAGGACCAAGGTAACAGCTCCACACCATAACATGCCAATAGTTAGCCAGTGGAAGACCATGCAAGCCTCCTGCCCCTAGTCCTCCCCTCCAGTCTTTCTGTACTGTGTTTTCCAGTTTACAAAGCACTTTACCTCCATGCATTTATTCAACTATGAGAATCACTCAGAGCTAGTCATTCTTACTCTCCTTTATTGATAAAGAGACCGAGACATAAAATGGCAAGTGACATGTCTGAAGTCACACAGCTAATTAGAGGGAGAGGAAATGCTACAAGTCAGTCATTGAAAGTATTTTTTTCCCCATAGTGCTAGTCTATGAATGGAGGGATGTCCAATTTCGTCAAAGATTTTCTTATCATGGTCATTCCACAATATTACACTCAAGAAGACTTGTTCAAATATGAGAGAGCTCCAAAGAGTTCATGAAAAAAAAAATCCCATAATTTTTAAACTCCCCCTTCCCAGAAAGATGCTTTGAAGCCCTCTTATATTTATCACCCGATAAACTTAATTCCTGTCACTTTACATGTGGGAAATGCTTGAGTGGCAAATCTTTTGATAGACTGACAAATAAAAAAGTAATAAGAGAAGAAAAATAAATAAATAAAAAGAGACAGAAAATTAAAGGTACATAGGCATCATTGATTTTATAAAACAAAATAAAAATTACTATCAGAAAAAGTGAACAGCAGAATAGGCTACATGAATTATCCCTGTAGGGGTCATGTTTTACATCCTTTGGGAAGCTAGGGCTGTGCGCATGTAACATTTTGGCCACTGGGATGTCAAGAGCAATGAGTTGTGCAGCTTCCAGTGTAGGATCGGCTTCCTTCTTTTCCCTGGTCAGATTGCGACAGTGGTGACCAGAACAACCACCTCGGACTAAACATTAGGTCTCATGCTCTGTAGCTGGTGAGAAGTCAGCTAAGAGGTTCTTAGGATAAGGGAGTCTGTGGACATATCATGCCCCAAATAATCAAACACACGCTACTGTGATGGGAAAGAGAAACCTCTTGCAGCAATTGGCTTTTTATTTTAACTGCAATTAACATTCAACGTTCATGGTGTGTTACCTCAAGAGAGAAGGTGGATTCCCCCTGCCCCAACTTTTCTCTCTCTATTATATTGTTACTGCTCAACTTACAGACTTGTCTATTGTTTAGCTAAAAAATGGAGCCATGGGGTGAGTACCATTTCAGACCTGATTGGGTGACTGGGACCTTGGGGGTACCATTAGCCCCTATCCAACCAGAAAGCTTGGTCTCTTTTAGAATTTGGAGCTCTGTTAAGAACGTGGATTCTTAATGGAGATGAATTCAAGCTCAAGAGGTCTTTTAGGATCACGTGACTTTTAAAACAGGAAAGCAGGAGAGAGGCATCGCCAAATTAAGGCTTCTGTAAGAGTAGGAAATGTGGGTTGCTTGTTTCTATATCCCAGTTCTTATACCATCTTTGGAGCATACTATGTGACTAATGAGTAATGGTGGGATTGGACTCCATTTAGAAAAGAGGAAGCAGGTCCAGAGAAATCAGGAACACATCCAAACTTATCGCGGACAGCAGTCATGTCATTCATTGTAGGTGAGATGATAGGTATGCCTGACTTCATGTCAGGCTGAAGCAAAGCCCAACTGCTATGCATGAAAGATGAGAATGCTTGGACTTGTGGTTCATATAAGTCAGTGGAGCCCAGGTGGCTCAGAGGTTAAGTGCTTGGCTGCTCACTGAAAGGTTGGTGGGTGCCAACCCACCACCAGCGGCTCCGCAAGAGATCTCTGTGGCAGTCTGTCTTCACTTTTGTCAGCCTTATGCCTTGGCAACCCCATGGGTCAGTTCTATGTACATGTCCTCATGTGCGAATCGCGGTGATACATCTAAAACTTGCAGGGCTGTTGTGAAGATTAACACAAAGATGAAATAAATCCACCGCTAGTGTCAGGAACCTAGGTGCAATTCATTGTAGTTAATGCTAACAATTACCGATAGTGGAGACTGCCTTTAACCAGCTCTAGTTCTGTAATAAGTCTATCCTTTGGGCTGCTAACCTAGAGATCTACTCTTCAAACTCACTCGCCTCTCCTCAAGGAGAGGCCTCTCCTCCGTCATGATTTAGAGGCTTAGAAACTCACAAGAACAGTTCTACTTGGTTCTATGAAGTCACTGTCAGTCAGATTCAACAGTTACTTTATTGTTTTCTTTTCTTTTTGTATGACTGATTTGGTTTGAACACCTTCTATTTCAGGAGGTAGTCTATCCCATTTGGAATAGCTGTTTGGAAAGCTCTTTATAGAACTAGGTGCTGACCTAGTCTCACTGCCAGTGCTGCCTACTGATACCTGGGGCCAGCTCTCTCCTGCAGTCGTCACAGATACTATGGGTTATAGTCACTTGCTTAAAGGTAAATCCCATAGACATTTAGGTGATCATCCTTTAGGGCAGAAGAGAAAAGCTAGATGACTTTAGGATGTGTTCTAGCTCTAAATTGCTGCGGTTATAAAATTTTAGGAGTGCTTGATATTGCCTTGTAATGGCGGTTGTATACAAAATATTAACAAATTGCCATTGAGTCAGTTCTTACCCATAGTGATCTTACAGGTCAATTGTTGTTGGTGGTGGTGGTGCCATTGGGTCAAGTCCAATTTATAGCAACCCCATGTTCAATGGACTGAAACACTGCCCAGTCCTTTGATATCTTCAAAATTGTTTTTATGTTTGAGGCCATAGATGGAGCCACTGTATCAATCCATCCATCTTGTTGAGGGCCTTCCTCTTTTTCATTGCCTCTCTACTTTGCCAACTCTGATGGCCTTCTCCAGGAACTGGTCTCTCCTGACAACATAACCAAAGGGCAAGAGACCATGTCTTGCCATCCTTGCCTCTAAGGAACATTCTAGCTGTAGTTCTTGCAAAACATTTGATTTTTGGCAGTGCATATAATTCAAGTACATGGATTCTTTTTCAGTCTCCCTTATTCAATGACCAACTCTCATATGCATGTGAGGTGATTAAAAATAGCATGACTTGGTGCACCTTAGTCCTCAAAGTAACATCCTTGCTTTTCAATTCACTAACGAGGTCTTGTGCAGCAGATTTAGCCAATGCAACGTGTTGTTTTATCCCTTGACTGATGCTTCTAGGAGTACTGACTGTGGATCCACAAGCAAGGCAAAATCTTTGACAAATTCCATCTTTTCTTCATTTATCATGATGTTAGCTATTGGTTCAGTTACGAGGATTTTGATTTTCCTTACTTTGATTTGTATTTCATACTAACGGCTGCAATCCTTCTTCATCAGCAAGTGCTTCAAAGTCTCCACTTGCAGCAAGAAAAACTGTCACCTGCATATATAGTTGCTAATAAGCCTTTCTTCAAATCTAATGCCACATTCTTCTTCATATAATCCAAATTGTCTGATGATTTGTTCATCATTCAGACTGAATAGACATGGTGAAAGGATTCAATCTTGGTGTACACGTTTCCTGCCTTTAAATCAAGCAGTATTCCTTTTTTTCTGTTTGCACAACTGCCTCTTGATCCACGTTCAGGTTCTGCATAAATACAACGTAATGCTCTGAGATTCCCATTCTTCTCAAAGCTAGTCATAGTTTGTTATGGCCCACACAGTCAAATGCCTTAGCATACTCACTAAAACATAGGTAAACATCTTTTTGGTATTCTGTTTTCACCCAAGATCCACCTGAGGTCAACCCATGTCCTCTTATGAATGAATGAATGAATGTTTAAAAAGTTCCCTGTTGATGAACTGTTGCAACCACTGTTGCAAACATCATCAGCAAACTTTTACTTGCGTGTGATATTTTTGGGTACATAATTTCCACATTACGTATTGGTTAACATTTCTTCAGAATGGATACAAGTATAGTCTCTTCCAGTTGGTTGGCCAAGTGAGTGGCCAACCTACTTGGCCTAGATGAATGAATGCTTCCAGTGCTTCGCCAGCTTGTTAAACCATGTCAGTGGGGTGTCTGTCAAATCCTGGACTCTTGTTTTTCACTACTGTCTTCAGTGCAACGTGGACTGTTTCCTTCAATACCATCAGCGTGAGCATAAGCTACTTCTTGAAACTATCGACTCTTGATCAATTCCTTTTGATATAGTGGCTGTGTGTATTCTTTCAAAGTTCTTTTAATATTAGTATAATAAAAATGTGCATCTTAATAGTATAAAGGAAAAACAAAAAAAACTAGCACCCAAAATGAAAACCCACTTTTTATTCAAAAAAAGCACTCCAATAACAAAAACACATAAAATTTAACAGCCAAACTTCATACATTCACTGTATACCAAGCACATTTGTACATGTGTTGCCCTGATCATTTTCAAAACACTTTCTTTCTTCTTGAGCTCCTGGTATGAGCTTCTTTTAGACTTTTATAGAATGACAATTTAAAAATGCAATTCAGGATCTTAAGTAAACCTATGTCTTAGGAATCAGTTGTGAGGGTGTTTGAATCAGTTGCACGGGTATGTGCATTGATGTCTCACTTTTAAGCAACTGCCCAAGGGACTAGCACAGCGAGATGAACAGAGACTAGGTCTTGCACGTAATAGGTGTTACAAGTCAGGTGCTACAGTGCATGAAAACCTGCCAGCTAACAAAGGACTTGATTTCATCCCAATCCTGTCCTTTTCTTCGGGAACCCAGCTCATAGCTATTCCAGTAGAGAAAAAACCCAAATTGCAAGTCACATACCTTCTCCGCTGGGCACTGCAATACATTCTGCTGATCTTCCACCATGCCTTGGCCAACCACTTCTGGGGTGGCTTCCTAAAACATAAAGGGAAACCAGTTAGCAGCTCTGGAGAGCTCAATTGCTTTTTTCCAACTTCAGCAGGGCTATGGTCTATTAAAAAATGACCAAGACATCAGGTATATACATTCTATCCACTCATCTGGACCCTCTGCAGTTAAACATGCTTATTAATTTTAAATCCTTATTTTTGTTTTGTTTTGGGGGAAGGCTCTTAAGAGCTATCAGGATTTAGATGTGTCTGTTGATGGACATTTCAGCCATGTGTTTTTCTTCTTCTGTCGCATGGATAAACCTTAGATAATTATTTGTACTGAATACTAAATGCTTTCCAGGATTCAAATCTTTGTATTAGAATTCTTTTCTGCTGGAGTAACTTAGAGGAGAACAACACATTCACTGAAGATATTGCGAGAGGTAAAGATAAGTTGGTCTCAAGGTTTCTCCAGGTCCAAGCTTAACTAGAGGCAGCGACTAGAACATGGGGGAAACGGATACAGAAGCTTAAAGGACAAAAACAACTCCCAGCCACCCAGTCATTTCCAACTCAGAGCGACCCGCAAAGTCAGGGTGGAACTTTCCTAATGCATTTCCGAGACTGTGAAAGAAAACCTCTCTTTTTCCCATGGAGGGGGCTGATGTTTGAACTGCGGGTCTTGCAGTTAGAAGCCCCACACATAACCACGTTCTTGGATATATAAGCTAAGGGGCAGTTTATTGGCAGAATTAAATAATGACACTAATAAGCTGATCTGAATGCTTATGCCTGCCTCTCACCCACCCCAAACACCATCCTTTCGTTGTAGGCAAATTTACAAGGGTAATTATCCTCTGATGGCTTGCTGTAATATGTGAATAAGGCAGAGAACACAGAGAGAAACTGATATGGAGAGGAAAATGGACAAGGTGGCCCTGACTAGGTAAATGTTTGAGAGACACCCAGGTAGCAAGGTCTAGTGCATAGGTGGGTCATTAAGCTAGAGTGGGTATGAAATGAGAGCATAATGTTTATGGTTAAGTGGTGGGAGTTTGTGACCACCAAGTCCTAAACAGGTCTCAGGACGTTGAACACCCACTTAGTTCTGCAGTGCTGAGCTGGCTATCTAATTTCTCCATGCCTCACTCTCCTCATTGATAAAATCTGGTGGGGGGGGGCGCGGCTGGAGGGGGGTGGACAGAAGGTAGAAGAGTATGTATATTTTAGGAACATTGCAAAGATTAAATTTGGCAATAAATGAAAAGCACTTAACTTGATTCCTGGCAAATAAATATTTAATAATGACAGTAAATGCTATGAAAGTCAATGGACTCGAGCTATGAGAAACCTATATTTTCATCTCTACTACAGAGCTCTACTAGAAGGCAAATCCCTTTGGTGGGGCATTTTCTTCTGTGGGGAATGCTGTATCTAATATTACCCAGTTCTCTTTCTCTTCTGGACAAACTGACACAGCTCTTCCCTAACAATCTCTTGTCTTATTTTCAACGGTACAACAGATAGTGAGTGACCAGGTTATACCCAGCCTTTCAATCATAGATTAAATAACAGCTTCATCCTGTTCAAATGGCTTCTTATTGGATTACAACCTGAGAGATACAACCCAGAAGATAATATTCTGAGACTGCGGTGCAGACTCCTGGGGCCCGGTATCCCAAGAGTGCAGTGTAGGTCTTCTGGATGGGTACTCGCACCCATCAACTGATTTTCTAACTTCATCAGGGTCAGATTTATATCATTCATTTCCATTCTTTCCTAATTTCTCCCCTATGGAAGAAATACTCTGCCCCTTTCAATAGTTTATTCCTAAATAGATTACAATGATATCTAAATTAACTCAAGTCACTCAAACCTGTAATTCTTCCCCGTCCTGACAGGCATCCCTTAAATAACATTTAAAATATAAACATAGTTATAATAAAACATGAGACTGTGCAATAAAATGGAAATACTCTTCAACCCCCTGACGAGGCGACTGAGGCTCAGAGAGGTCAGATCATCAGCTCGGCACAACAGAAGTGAAGCTGTGTATAAGGTCCTGAGTACTGTTAAGGGGATGGGGTCACAACTCCAACACTTGACAACAAGAGGCCTTTTTGAGGTGTCTGTCTTTTTATGTATCTATCTTCCACACATTAATAGGATAGACTGTCTGGGTTGCTTCTTCAGTACAAGACAGAACAGAATGTGCCTTATAAATGCTGGTTGTTAAATGATTCCAAGCTCAGGACTTTAAGTCTCAAATGCAGCAGGGTGGGCGTCAGGGACAGTCGTGAAAGAAGGACACACGTGACCCCAGGGCCTCTTCTTGAAAGGATCATAGTTGAAAATAAGACAAGAAAGCCCTGGAAAGACCAATGCTCAAGAGAGTATAAGATTTCCAAATTGGATTTTACATGGAAAGGAGGATTGTCCCTCCCTTTGTGGGTCAAATGAGGGCAAAGGTAAGTGCTTCTTTTGAAAAAGATATAGAAAATCTTTAACTGTCTCCATCTAAACCCAGATTATCCAGCAGTGAGACAAAGGCGGGTGACATCTCTAGCTACAGATTAAGATCCCAAATGTTATGGGGAAGAACCACCAGTTGGTTTAACACATCCACATCATTACCAAAAAAAAGGGGGGGGGTGTCTGGAACTAGACTGAAAGCCAGAAAAACCCAGATTCTGATTTGATTCCACTACTTACTAATAGCACATCTCTGAAAACCTTCATTCTTCACAATGACAAGAAGGTAACACCAGCTGAACTGGGGGGGGAAGGGGGGATTTGTGGTGAGCAAGTTTTCATTCGACAAATACCTATTGAGTATTCATGAGGTGCCAGTTACCTTCCTTCACTTTTCCTTATCTTGTCCTCAAATACAGAGATGGATGAGATGGGGAAACAGAGTTCTGAGGAGCATCTGACCCACTCTATTGGCTGACCTCCACACCACATACCATTAGATAGGCTGATCTGTGTAGGTAAGAATAATGAGAGCTCATACTTATTGAGCACCAAGGACATGCCACTTGCTGAGCTAGGTATGTCATACATTTTACCTTTTGATCTACATAACAGGCCTGTGTGAAGCATGAACAGCATGCTCATTTTACAGTTGAGAAGTGCTTGAGGTACAAAAATGCTAAATTATTTGCTGACCCAGGGCTTAACCAGACCTAATTTATTCCAGCCGTCTTGTTCTTAAACCAAGGAGTAAACAACAAAGGAAATTTTAGCACTGGCACTGTCTACCTCCGTCTAACTACACACAGAAGATGCCTTGGGGTCAGGCTGAAGCAAAGCTTCCTACTAGTCTATCACCCTCATTTCTTCTCAGGAGTCCCCAGTCCTCTCGCTGTCTCTTTTCTTCAGGAGCCATGACAGCACTGTCTAAGATAAAAAAAGGCTGGCAGGTGGACTTCCTCTTTCTCATTGTGTCTCCTACTAACATATGCCTCTGTTCTGATCCAAGATGGGTTTCTGGAGAAGAGCACAAGAGTTAGGTGAGCTTAGTTTTCTAAGCAGGGATGCTGCACGTTAGAATACCGCTTCTCACGAAGTCATTGCTGGTAGCAAATATGAAACTATAAGAAAAGCTTTAGCAAGAAAAAAATATGTTAAAAAAATCCAATGTTTTTTATTGATATGTTTCAACATCAGGTGAGAACCAGCCATACCTATCTGCTTCTTTTGAGCCTGTGGGGCGGAAGGAGGGAAGGAACCAAAGAACCAAAGCCGCTTCACCACAGGGATCTCAGAGTCACTTCCTTTTTTGTTTTGCATTTCAATATAAATTGAGAACTTGCTAGCCAAACAGAGAACAGTAAG
>PVJH01035871.1:0-19282 GCA_004026705.1 Nesogale talazaci
GACACCCTGGAGAGTGAGCCATCAGGCTTGGGCAAGAGCCCCATCACCCCCCCCACACACACACAAAGTACGCCGGGGCGAAGTGAGTCTCTTGGTGGGCTTCCCCACAGGACCTGCCTGCTGCCGATGTGGAAGGGGCAAGGTAAGGAGGGCCATGCTGCCCTTCATTCCAAGGGGCCCTCCGTGCCCTCCTGAGGCTGCGTGAGGGCCACAGGGGGTGCCAGCCAACTTCCCACTGCTCCAGTCCAGAGAGGTGGTTGGAACCAAGTCATGGCATGGTTCAAAACCAACTCACAGAGACGCCATCCCAATGAGAGCGATGACACGCAAGGATGTCCTGTGTGCGCAAAACTCACGGCAGACTTTTATCTCATTGTCTGTCTGTCTCATTACTACCTATGCTCCAGAGGGAGTTTAGGGTCACTGTCTAGTTAGAAATGCTATTTTAATATTGTGTGTCCCGCCTCAATTCCACATTCGGGAAGATCACAGAAAAAGTCACGGTGGGAGTTCGTGTACCTTGGAAACCAGCACACGCCGTGAACCAGGGTTTGAGGGATTCTTGTTTTGCTGGTTAACTGGAGTTAAGAATGTGATAGAGGAAATTCCAATAATAAAGATTATGCTTCCAAGTGTGTTATGCCCGCGCTTATCACATGGTGGAAAGCATTAAAAAACAAAATTGAGGTAGGAAAAAAAGACTCGTACTTGGAAAACTGTTATTTGGTTCATCAAAGAGATTGCTTAAAAGTGGTGTTCGGAAGCTCTAAGGAGTCCCTATAACGAATCTGAAGATCCCAAAGGGTGAGAAACAGCTCAACAGTCGACGTCAAATTTAGGGACAGGAAGTTTATGGGGAAAGAGTTAGTGGGTTGAAATAAAATTCTACTTCTCAAATCTACGTTGAATGGCAGACACACATCCGCTTCACACACAAGAGTATGGCAAAAGTCGGCAAAAGCTTCCAGTGGGGGCTCAATTGGCTGGATGGCACTTATAATGGAGAATACTGGAATCAGGTATCATTTTTTGTGAATTAGATGCAGTTTTTGTTGTTTCCAAACCACAGGGACTGATGTCCCACAGAAGCAAGCATGTCCGCCCTACACCAGGCGCTCGCTCATCACCAAGGTTTTGTCCATTGTTGCAGGCGCCGACCATGTCGATCTACCTCTACAGGGGTCTTCCTGTTTCACAGCCCCTCCACCACGCACGACATCCTTCTCCAGCGACTGGTCTCTCCTGATAACACGCCCAAAGCATGTGAGACAAAGCCCCACCATCCTCACGCCTCCTGGCTGTACTTCTTCCCAGACAGATTTGTCCTTCTGGCAGTCCATGGTATTTCCGATCTCTCTCACCGACGCCGTCCATCCAAACGCCTCACCGCTGCCCAGCTGTCCCCTGCATAGGAGGCCTCTGAAAAAACCAGAGCCTTAGTCTGCAAAGTGATGTCTTTGCTTTCCTGACACGTTAAAAGAGGTCTCATCAGCAGGTTTGCCCAATGTGATACATTGCTTGATTTCTTGACACTGCTTCCATGAACACTGATAGTGGAAATTATATGCTACATGACCTTTATATGAATAAAACCAAATGTAAGTCTATAAATGCATTCATACACATATTTTCTGAAGAGGTGGTGGTTAGACACTTAACCAGTGCACCATTGTCTGATGGTGTTGGTAAACTCATACTTTTTTTTTGGGGGGGGGGGGATGGAATCCTTCCCTTTCCCATCAAGAAAGGCCTAATGAGTTAACACTTTATCTAATCACCTCTGGCTCCCTATGAGGCAGTTTCAAAGAGTTCATGAGAAAAAATGGAATTAAAGGAACACAGAATTTTTCTCACCAACTTTCTGAAACCCCTTGTCCTGGGCACTCTCCCTACCAACCTTGGTCCAAAGGATGCACCCCTCTTCCACTTGCCTCAAGCTGCTGTTTTTATTCATGTGGCAAAATATCACCTTTGTATTGGCTTCTTCCTCTACCACATGCTTTCGGACAGTGGTAAGTGCCTGGAGTTTTAACCATGCCTTTTAAAAGAACCCACATGCTGTTATTGCTTAAAAAAAAAATGTATTCTTTCATTAGCCCATCTGTCGGCAAGCTTTCTTGGAGTGGGGATTCTACTGGCCCAGGGATACTGAAAGGAAGGAACAATTCATCCACCCTCCAGGTCTCGCTGGCCAGGACTGATGGTGAGAGCAGGGGTGTGATTAGCTGCAGACCAAAAGGGCAGTGGTTTGAGTGCCTTGGGAGAAAGACCTGGCCAACTACGTGCGAGAAAACCAGCCACTGAAAACCGTTTCACTCTAGCAAGTGTAGGGTTTTAAAGAGTCAGAATCAACTCAAGGGTTCCTGCTCTGATTCTCACATGGCAAAGCTGCTGGAAGACTGGTCTCTTAATGCCTCTACACTCCCAAGTTACCTTTTCCAATAATGTAACCACTTGGGAAAATTATTTCCAAATAGGTTCTACTAGTTTATAATGTTTGCAGAATCTCTCCTCCGCACCAGATATTGCTGGCTTTACGTGGTAATGAAGTCAGACTCTATCGATTCATCTACTCAGTATTGCTTACTGTCTGCCCTGCGTACTTTGTACTACATCTTGGCCTCTACTGCTTAAGCAAGAAAAATCATCAACGACAAAACAGAAGACTTGAAATATCTCTCCACTCCCATCCCTACAGGGATATGTGAGATATGAGAACATACATAATGACACAGGAGGAAATTAGCAAATGTGACAACTGCGAAGGATAACTTATTCAACAAAATGCATGACCCACTTAAGGAAAACAATCAGATTTCAGAGCAGAGAGAAGCCACCTAGTGACCATTACAAAGGCAGGAGCTTTGGGTGGGTCCTTCCTCCAGGTCAATGAGGGATGAAGGGAAAAGGGCATCTGAGGCAAGAGAGACCACATTGGAAGAAGGCAATGAGGTCATGAGGTCAATGAATATTGGGAGGGAAGGGGAGTCTCGAAGAGTCCAATGATGAGTGAATTTGACAATCATCTTTCTTATTTTGGGTGTGGATTAAGAAATGCAATGTTTGAATTATATCTGCGTAATTCCAGATGAAGAAATTAAGCTACGGTTTCCCACTGAAGCACATAAAAAGCCCACTTCCATGACAGCCAGAGGGGGCTTGGTTTGTAACTGCCCTGCGTCACCACCAGCTTGTCCAAGAGCACGGTGTGGGGAGTTATGGTCCCCGAGGGAGCTGTTGAGTTATGCCCTGTGAGCACGGTAAGACCATGTGCAGTCCATTTTGGAGAAGCTGTTCTGTATTTACTATATACGTGGGAGCCTTTAAAACGCGGATTAAAAGAAATAAAACCTGTACATCAACTTTCATGGCAGTATTATTCACAACAGCCCAAAGATGGAAATAATCCGAGTGCAAAAGACCTCTTTAAAGGGATAAGAAATCAAAGATGTCGCTGCGAGGAGGAGGGTGCATCGGGCCCAAGTTAGCGAATATTCAATTACCTCACGGGCAGAAGGAAGAATGACAGGGAAGGGAAGCCTCTGAGTTACAGGACTGGTGAGGAATAGGGAGGGTCCCATGTGCACTGCCAGAAGAATGGACAAATCTGTGCGGAAGAAGTAGTCAGAATGCCCCTGAGGGACCAGTTCCTGGAGACGGATATCCTACTTAGCAGAGGGTCAGTGGAAAAGAACAAGGCCTTTAATGAGGCAGACGCACACAGTGGGGCACCAATGGGCTCAGCCCTCGAAATGACAGTGAGGACAGGGCAGGACCAAGCAGTGTTTTGCTTTGCTAGAGTGGGGATGGTCCTTTTAGTCATCTCCCACTGTGGTAATAGCAACACAATTAGGGAGCTTGTGCTGGTCTGGGTGGCCTAGAGAAACAAACTCATGGACACTGATAGGTGTCTAAGAAAGAGCTTCATATACAACAGAAGTTAAAAAGTGACAAAACATCCCAGATCAAGGCCCCAAGTCAGAAATGAGCCCATATGTCCGATACCAATCTATAAAGTCCTCTTCACACACACGAAACACATGCAATCACGCTGAACGGAGGAAGATCACAGGCCAGGGGGTGCCAAGTCTTGTGGATCCAGTGGTGGTAGAAGGTTCTCAGCACTAGCAGGGGTCTCCACGTGGCTCCTCCAGTTCCCAGGGCTCAGGGTCTATCACCACAGAGTGAGTCTTGAGTCTTGTCCGTTGTCTCCAAGGGAGTGAGCAGAGTGTGTTTCCCACCTCTGAGAAGGAATTATAGCAGTTCTCAGAATCCTCAGAGGAGGGCCATGACCACACAGAGGTCTCACTGGCTATACACTGATCCACAGGCTAGATAGACTCCACCCCTTCAGTCGAAATACCCTCAACTTGACAACAAATTTTATAACTACCACAGGGCTTTAGCAAACAGAACTTGATTTTTTGCAGTTGAGGAGGCTAAAAGCCCAAATTCAGGATGCTGGTTCCAGGGAGAGGCCTTTTCTCTCTGTCGGTTCTGGGGGAAGGTTCCTGTCTCGTAAGTTTCTGCTGCCTGGTCCCTTGGAGATCTCTCTAAGTGTTGGCATGAATTTTCGCCCAGAGCCTAACTTCAGACACACCCTCTGTGAATCCTGTCTCGTCAACCTCACAAAGACATCTCATTAAATGTGGGACTGTCATCATAGGCACATAGTTTAGGGTTTAGAACACTTATTGGGGGGGAACTCACTATGAGTCAGAAGATGGAAAATGCACTATTTTGATACTGCTTGTGTTTAGACACTGCCAGAGCAAAAAGAAATCTTAAAAATGTCATTAGGATCACCAACCCACATACTCTTGGTCAGCGGCCACCATGACCACCCCTTAACCTCGTCTAGTACTCTGTCTGTCTCTGGATTTCTTCGTTGGATATAACATACACACTGCTAGTTAGGGATGGAGAAAATGAGTCATAATCTTCTCTCGGTTACGTTATCAGGCACCAGAAAGGTCGAAGTCAAGATAACTTGTGGCGAACCCAACCAGAATGGCCATGTGACTGGTACCTGAGTAACCTCACCTTGAGGACGGCTTTGCCCTGCTGAAAGACTAATAGTGAAGAGCCCTTTTGGACAGGTATAGCAATTGGGAGGAAGAGATGAACCCTCCAAGGATGCAGGGGCCAATCGGTGTCCGCCATCAGGTACCATGATTAGATGCCCTCTCCCTTGTCACCCTTGGGAGCTGGGCCGAATCCTCAATCATGCCTCTAGCCAGACCATCTCTTTTATTATGCTAAGCGCCTGAATCCACTGGGCTGTAATAAATAACAAATCCGTGGTAGTGTCACCTCTCAGAGATTGAAAAATAAATTTGAAACCAAGTACTAAGCAGGTTGATAGGAACAGATGGTTGACAACTGCTTGGGTGACTATTGGAGTTAAAAAAAAACACAACAACAACAACAAAAAACAACAGAAGTTCAAGGCCTCTGGCAGCTAGCGCCTTCCAATGCTTGCCGGGAGGCAGTGTGGGTGGTGTGAAGAACACAGGTTCTGGAGCCTACTGGCTTGGACTGGAATGCTGCTTGTGCCACCTACCAGCTGTGTGACCATGTGCAAATATCTTAACTCCACCGGATGGGTTAGTTCCTCTAGCAACTGGGAATGGTGATGGTTCTTGCTCCCAGGAATAATGAGATTAGGTGATTTTAAGAACAGCAACAGGCTTAGGACCGTGCCAGGTACACAGTAAGCACTCAACAAATGCTGGCTCTTCTTATCAGCCACTAAGAGAGACTAAGGTTTGGGCTCTGTATCTGAGCCCACAGCGCACAGAGCGCTCCCTACTTCCATGAGCTTACTGAATTTTATTCTTGATTACAAAGTGGAAACACCCCTTTGAGGTAGAGATTTACTTTCCAAGAACCTGCTTCAATCTCTCACTATCCCTCTACTATGCATATTTTGTCTGCATTTAATAATGCAAACACACCAGCCACACCTCCACGCAGAATAAAGGGCTTTCATCTAAGTTTCTGCACTCCTACAGGATCCACTTGGGGCACTTATTCGCACGTGCATTTCCCGTTTGAATTAAACACGCACGTGAGGCTTAACAGTATGTGCCCACCTGGCGGGGCTCTGATTCTCAGTGGTTTGGCAGACATCGGACTGGTTGTTCTTCCATAATGTAACACCATACTGAATCACAGCTGAGCAGTTGAAAAGCCAATCAGCTGAAGGCTAAGCCACGTCTCCGGGGTGTGGCCTGCGTTCCCATTTGAGGGGGGTACAAAGGGTTCACGGGAAATTCCATGGGCTTTTCATTCCGTTTCCCAAGAACCCTTTGCAGCGTGTATAGAGGATGCTCTGATCAAGCTTGCTCTCTCCATCCTGCGCTGCATTTGTCCTCTTCTCTCCTCCCGTTTTTGACTCCTGAGCAACCAGCCTGCCATCTCCCCTGCCGATGTGGAGTCTCGCCAGCCCCCACAGTCACGAGCCCTCAGAACTGATGGTTTGGGGTCGTCTGAACCTGCAACCGTGTGAGTCAGGAGAAGCCTTCAGTCTGCCATCCGACCCATGGTCTTGGACCTGCCCGCCTCCACACCCGCATAAAGCCACTCGCTTGTGTATGTGTGCATCGTGTGCTATGTGGATGGTTCCCTGCCTCTACTCCTGTAGAGAAGCCAGTCTATAACAGCATAACTACTTGATTGGATGTTTGGGTTTTTTGTTTTTACAAAAATCCTCCTGGCCACACTACGAACCCTACTGAGGAAGAGAATTTTGGCTGGCTTTGCTGTATGTCAGTCCAGCTGATTGGACCAAACAGCCAACAGGCAGGTATGCCAGTGGCCTCTCATGGGGCTTGTGTCTAAAAGATTATCTGAGTCTCTGTCTTAAGGCTCTTTCCTGGAAAAGAGGAAGAGAAGGCGGTAGCTGATAATGGAAATTATTGCTAAAATGTTCTGAGGCTGATGGATACTGGAGAGGCTAAAGAGCCAGCCAGCATAAGCCACATTATAAATGTCAGGAGGGCAGAAGCAAAGTAGAAGAGAAAAGGCTTGGAGGAGAGGAAGGGAGAGCCAAGAGGCTAGCATGGAGGCAGGGAGACTAGTGTCCCCTTTCATGGTGGCTGCCAAGACTGAACATCCACACACTTCGCTGCCACCGAGGCCCATTCTACTTCCCTCTTTCCGGTTCCTCCTCCTCATTGTCCAGTGGGCTTCTGGCTTCCCTGTCGACTCTCTCAGACAGAGTTCTTGCCCTTAAAGTCAACCCCTGTTTCTTGAGGTCACTTCAGCCAGACTCTGCACCTCCCTACAACTCCGAATCAACCAGTCTCTCTCTCCCTTTGCCTTCTCCCTGGGGATGGCGGGGACCCACGAACACAGAGTTCATTCACCACAAAGCCAGGGGCTGCCTCCAGCCCCTCGGATGCTGACCCCTGTTTCTGTGGGAATGGCTTCAGGTGAGGCTACCTACGCTTGCTCAGCTCAGACAGTACAGGCTTCGCTTGCTTTCCAGGGTTCGAGAGAAGCAACCTGGGACTGGGTTTCCCTGCCCGGTGCCGCTCTCTCCGTTTAAAAAAACAACAGAAACCAAAGCACATACGAGAGCTTTATCCATGGGCATGTGAGCACCCCGCTCCCTAGCCGACTTCGACTGTGGTGCAGTGCCTGGCAGGAGAGGCTGAAAAGGAGGAAACATGTGGCTCGGTTCCTGTCCTTGGGTCCCTGGGCACCTCTCCTCTCTCTTTATTACCAGCCTCAGCTTCCTTCCCAGCCAGCCGGCTTCTCCCACTTCAGAGCAGAACCCATTTCACCTCAGTTAGGAGAAGAATGTTTCAACCTCTCCACCCAGCAAGTCCTTCCCTGAGGGGCAGGCCTGGGTGTCCCCTCGAGATCCCTCCCCCACGCACACCGCCCACCCTTCTAATTTTTTACATTTTTGTTTGTGCTGGCTGGCCCTCAGCCCTTCCGCACTCGTTCTTCCTTTCATCTCAGACAGTGTCTGGTCATACGATCCTCTCCCAAGCTCCCTTTCCCGGACTGCGTGCTGGACGCCAGTCTGCAGGGGCTTTCCTCCCCGGAGGGTGTGCTTTTGCGCTTGGTCTCTGGGTGCAGACCGTGTGGGGCCGAGGGCGGCTTCTGCCTCGGGTCTCAAGTCCCAAACACACCGAGCAGAACCTGCTGTCGTCTCACTTTACTTAGGACTGACTCGCGGTGACCTTAAGTCAACAGAACACAGCACGGCCCTGTGCAGCACCTGGTCACCCTCACTGGCTAGTGTCGGCACCCTGCAGTGCTGCTGTGGCATGCCTTCGTGCTGTGTAAACCCAGGCACTGCAGGATAATACGCTCTGGTGGCTTTTCACTGGCGACTTTTTAAGAAATAGAGTGCCAGACCTCTCTTCCTTAATCTGTCTTAGTTGGGAAACCCACTGACAACTTTCCACTAAGAATGACCCTGCTTCCGGCATCGCAACAGCACCCGCACACCACGTCAAAGTTAGACACCAACAGACCTGAGACCCACGGCGGGACTTTGATCACAGACCACCTCCAAAGAACTCTTAAGTCGGTCGGGAGACATCACTAACTTGGGCAAGTGAGCCAACCTCCTCATCTGTAACCGGGGGCTCTGCTGCACACTAAAGCCAGCGTGGGGCATATGTAAAGTGTTGCCTGGCGTACCTGGCCTCCCAGCAGTGAGGATTCTTCCATCACTTTCCGATTGAATGGGCCTCCGTCTTTAATAGCCCAACCCTGAAACACTAACCCCCTCAGGGCTTCATTGATGAAGACAGGGAGGTGAGACTGGCCCAGGGTCAAGGGTGGGAAGGTGGCAGAACAAAGGGGATCCCCGTGTCTCACACGGCAGGGCAGTCACTTCACAGGATGCACCCACCCTGCTGATGTCGCATCAAGCCAGGGCTGGATTTCCAGTCCCCGCCGTGAGCCAAGGAGCCAAGGAGCCAAGGGGCAGGAGAGGCTGAGAGTTCAGCCTCGTTTCCATGCCTCTGACCCACCAGTCAAAGCATGCGCCCTCCCACACCCACTCTGCCCCAGGAGGAGCCTGGATGGACCCAACAGAAGATCATGCTCTGGAGGCTGGTCCCAGGGGTCGCCATGGCCCAGAGGCAACTGCAGCAGCAGGATCCAGAGAGGAAGTGGAGGCGGCCTGGAGGCAAGGCCTGGGAGCCATTCTCCCCATGCCCAACAAGGGAACAGCATCCAGTCACCCAGCCAGGCTGACAGCTTCTGACAGGGAGACGTAGACTCCCAGGAGGCTGCTGGAACCAGGCCTCTTTCCTCTGAACATTCGAGCAGAGAGCGAAGTCCAGTCCCTTGTTGCCCCCAGGGTCGGGAGGGCTGTGGGATCTCCCCAAGACTCGGGCCAGGGTAGTGTTTGGGGGTTTGTTTCCTTTCAAATAGATAATCTCTCCTACTGTCCTAAACTTGTCCAAGCCAAGTTGTTCTTTTTGTTTTCAAATGGTAAAGTTTTTTCCTCTCTCACTGTTGGGAGAGGCTCTATAAACCTATTTGGGGGAAGAAGAAGAAGAAAAAAAGCAGCCTATGAAAGCCCCCTGGGTGACTTGGCCCAATCTCATTGCACATGGGGTCACCATGGTGAGTGGGAAGCCAGCTCCGAGGAAGCAGGCTAAGCGTGTGGCTGAGGGTCCCGAGCCCGCAGAACCAGTCAGGGGTCTCTAGTGCAGAGAGACAACTACTTCTGAGGGCTTTACCAGCCAGCGGGGCCTTTCCCTCCCGGCAACTGCACTTAGGACACAGCAAAACTTGGCACCAGGGCGCCTCTGGACTAAAAAAAAAAAAAAAAAGGAAAAGGAAAGACCCAGAAACAGGATTTTGACCTTTGGTAAAGTTTTTTCCTCTCCCACTGTTGGGAGAGGCTCTATAAACACGAACTTCCTTGGGCCCTTCCCTGTGGAAAAAGACCTTAAATTGATCCTTTCTCCGAGTGAAAAGTCCTCCTCTCTTACCAGTGTGGTGTGTGTGTGTGTGTGTGTGTTATGAAGCAAGCAAAAACAAATTCCTCTGATATAAATTAGGAAAATACAGACAGGAAAATTAGAAAAAAAAAAAAAACCCAGCTCTAACTATGACTGATATTTCAGGAATATCCCTCCAGCCATTCTTAATGTAAATAGAAATGCACGTTCCCATCCAAATCCATCCATACACAGAGCTACACGGTCTTTGACAGGTCTTCAAGCGGGAGACCTTGGCACACCATGTTTTAATCTGAGCCAGCCCCTGGTTCTTTCTAACGCAGCCCCCCCACCCCCCCACCCATGATGCAGATTTCAAAACAAAACTCCTTAAGCCCCTGGTCCATGAGCTCGTAAGCAACTCCGTGGCATTTGGAAGATGAAGAGACTTCATTTTGACTTTAGTAATCCACTAAAGAGAGACCCACGTGAGAGCTGTACCAAGATACTTGCCACACAAAATACATGTGTGCAAAATTACACTTGATGACCCTTGTTGTTAGTGCCTATTATCTTCTGACCTGCTGTCCCGCGGCCCCCCCTCCTTCCCTTCGCCTCTCCCTTCTCCTTTCTCCCACGAGAAACAAAAGCAAAAAGCATTTTTGTTTTAATTACGGCAAATATATATGCAACCAAATATGTGTCTTTTCAACATGCTTTCCATGTACCATTTCGGGGGCATTAAATGTATTTAGCATGTTGTCCAGTTTCCCAGAAAGTGCCCTTAAAGCACTGAGGTCCACAACCCGTCCCCCTCCCTCCCTCCTGCCCCAGGAATGGAAAGCACTCGTAAGTTTTGTTCTCCAGTGAAAATAAAACAACAACAAACCCACCTCCCTGCCATCCCACCAACTCCAATGCATGGTGATGCTATCTGGCCGCGGAGAACGAACGGTCCCATGGGCTTCCCAGAGTCTACATCTTCATGGGAACAGAAAGCCTCGCCTTTCTCCCATGGAGCGGCTGGTAGTTCCAAACTGCTGACTCTGTGGTGAAACCGTCCATCCAGAAATCCACTAAACCGCCTATTCTAGGTTGTTCACCTAGGCAGAATAACACAGTCCTCGTCCTTTTGTAATGGACTGCCTTCTCTCAACACGTGTCCATTTACACTGTAGCATACATTGGTCTCTGAAAAAGTACTTCCCGTCTGTGTTTCCATTCCCTCTCTACTCGTTCTCCTGTCTCCCCTGCCTTCCCCCTGCCCTTCTCCCTCCCCTCTCCCCTCCCTTCCCTTCCTGATGCAGTAGGGATGCCCCCTTCCCAGAGGCAGACACAGATGGAGCTGGCCACGGCAGAAGCAGCAGAGAGATCTGTAGATGCTCTGAGAGATCAGGCTCCGGTTTTTGGCATTCATTATTTAAGTTCTGTGGGCTAGCTTTGAAGTCTACTGACACATCCATCCTCCTCTTTAACGTCTCATTTCCTGAAAACCCTCCATTAGTTTTTTGGCAAGGCCCGTGCCACGCAGCATTGCCATCCAAAGGGGCCGGCGTGCCACCCTGGGCATTCTTAACCTCACCATTTACAGGGCCCTGGGAAGGCAGGCGGCACGGGGAGGGTCTGCTTTCTCAAGAGCTGCTTCAAGCAGTCTGAACACGGCTTCGAATTCATAATGGGAAACACACGCTCCATCTGCCTGCTGTGGCGCGACAAAGCCACTCACGTGTGTATGAGCCAAAATCATTCTCCGGGAGGCCATTTCTCTATCGCGAGCCACAATGGCTCGTTGATCAGCGAGTTTCCTCCCACTTTAGACCTCTGGCTCCAAACAGCCGGTTCACGTGGGCATTGCCATGCAGACAGGGACCTAAACGGGGACCATACGGATAGTCCTGCTAAGTGTGTCAAGGTTCTTGCTGCCCCTCGCGAGGCACAGGTGTGCCTTTTCGGGAACAGCTGGGCAGGTCTCGAGACTGGTCATCTCCAGGGCGAAGCTGCTGCTTTACTTTTTTCCTTTTCACATCACTGCCCTGGTGGGAATAGGAAGCCCAGTCTTGCTCCTGGAGAGCTGCTACTGGATTTGAACCGCCAAGCCTGTGGGCTGCTCCTTTAAGAAGGAAAAGAGAAAACAGTGGGGCTGAAAACTGTTCTCAGTGAAACGTTGCTGATCTCTTTTTTTCTAGTCGGTGGGCGCAGAAAGCGACCCTTTGGCTGTCAGAGCAAATAACATTTGACCTATTGACGGGTCAGGCTCATGCGGAATTTCCCGAGGGCTACATTTCACAATGAACTAGGCTTCCCACGAGGATTGGCGGTGTACCGCCAGCCCATAAAATGTCCTCGGTTCGGACAGCACCAAGGGCACTTCTGCTGCAGTGGTCCTCAACCTCCTTCATGCCGCCACCCTTTCATGCAGTTCCTCATAATGTGGTGACCTCCCCGCCGCCCCCAACCATAACATTGTTTTCCTTGCTACGCCATCACTGTCATTTTGCTCCTGTTATAAATCAGGCAACTCCTGTGAAAGAGTCATTTGACCGCCAAAGGGGTCACGACCCACAGGTTGGGAACCGCAGCCCTTCAGTGAATACAGACCAGTCTTTCTCATCAGCTGCAACCCTCTGCGTTCTGGATAAATCCTGACAACATGGGGTGGGGGTTCTGCCTGATTATCAAAGCACTTCTGGGACTGAGGTGAGGGGGGGCGGGGGGGCCGTGGCAGTGCTATTTGCTGGGCCAAGTGGCTGGCATGCTTGAAGCACAGGATTCTCCAAAGAAGGTCTTCCTGTTTAACAGAAAGGATAAGGCACATGGAACTTCAGTCTCCTTTCCCTTGGACCAGTTGGAATCCTCCTTGTTCCCAGGGCCAGCCTCTTCCCTGCGGGGATGCGCAGATTCCAGCCCCCGGCCAGCCACAGGGCACCTGACCTGAACTGCGTGAAAATGCGGACCAGAGCTCCTGCTTGTTGCAACCCCACTGCAGCCGTGGCAAAAAAGTCAACCATCTCTGTGTCAGGAAGCCTTCAAGACTGTCAATGGCTGCCCCGGCGTGCCACGTCCCCAAGTTGTGATGGGCGACGGGTGAGAGCAGAAAGCAGGAGCTGGTGCCACCCTGAAAGTGACCACGCCGGTAGAAGCTAAGCATACTTGGCCTCTGCATTCTGGAAAGACCCCTGGCCCAGAACACGGCGGGAAGCTGCCTCCTCCTCCTCCCCACCGCCTGCCTGGAGCACAGCTCTGCCAGCTTCCTTCCCCTGGGCGCATTAATGAGATGTGAGTATCGATCCCAGGCTGGCCGCAGCCCGCAGAGCTGCCCACCTCCCACCCCGCAGATGGACAGAGGGACCAAATGGCGTCAGCACCCGATTCCTCCGTAAAGATGACTTTTCGCAACATTTGATTTCACAAGTGAGATCAGATGTTTGCAGGGGCTCATTTTGAAAATATTTTCACTTCCTGAGCACAGATGAACGGATTGAGGGAAATGGGGAGGGGTGTGTGTGTGTTATGTTCCGCAGCCACAGACAAGAATACCTTCCACCACTCCCTCGCCGAATCAAAGCATTCCCTATGCCCAGCCTCTCCCAATGCTTTCTCACACTGTCTCCCACTGGATCTTGGGATTCTCAGCTTTCTTTGTTTTGGAGATGCGAATGCCTCCAGAGAGGGAAAACGACCAAGGAGTTTGAAGCAGTCCTTAGCACTCGCCTTCGGGCAAAGGAGACGGTGGGCCTCAGTTCTCTCATGATGACAGTTTAATACTCAGGCCACTCAAACTCATCAGCGTGGACAGGAAACCACAATCTGAGTCTCAGGAATCTCTGACCGCCTGGAGAAACAGGGCTGTCAAATGCAAAGAACTCCCCGCCAGCGTGCCCAAGAGTCAGTCTAGGCAGCATCAGGGGTCTCATGGTGCGCTGCTAACCATGAGGTCGGCAGTTGGAGACCCCCGGCTTCTGCGTGGGAGAAAGGGGAGGCTTGCTCCTCCCACGGGGACTGGAAACTCACCCGGGCAGCCCTGGTCTGTTCTACAGCGCCACTATGGATTGGAATCCACTCAACCACGGTAGTCACCTTTGCGGTTGGCTGGGTTGGGGGTCTAAGTGGGGTGGGTCTTTGTTTTGAGCATATCTAGTGAAATGCATGCGTCCTGTGTGTGTCATTAATCGAATTTTATTTTAAAACCAGAGTGTTAGTAACTGACTCGTAAACACTGCCGGAGGGAACGTACACCACTTCTTTGTGGATGACGTTGCTGACAAAGGGTTGACAGAGAAGAAGGAACAGCCTCGTCCTGGCTCGGGATGGGTGGGTGGGTCTCGGCGCCCAGAGAAGCACACTTTCTGAGGATGTGCCAGGCCCTGGGACCCCAGTCGATCCGAGAAGAGGTAGAGGGTGAAGAACCTCAGGGACTTTCAAGACACCCTAGGCTGAAAACCATGCAGGAGGACCCTCAGGCTGCATTAAAAAGCAAAACACCAAACTCACTGCCATAGAGTTGATGCTGATCCATAGAGACCCTCCTGGACAGGGTAGGGCTGTGCCTGTGGGCTTCTGAGACTGGCTCTTGAGAGCAGAAAGCCCTCTCTTTCTCCCAAGGACCCGCTGGCCGACTCCTATGAACCACTGGCCCTGCAGTTAGCAGTCCCGTGTCTAACCATTGAAGTCCGGCAAGTTTTGAACATCAGGCTGAAGCCTGATTTTTTACAAAAATTGTTTTGCTCTCTGATAACACTCTTTCCTGTTTATAAAAAAAAAAAAAAAAAGAATCCACAAAGCTGTGCAGGGTCCCCTAAGGTCTCTTGCTTGAAGCCCGAGCAACATTTTCCAAGTTTGTTTCTGTGTTCTACCATTTAGGATTTTCATCCTCAGGGAAACTGGCCAGGCAGTCTGCAGGGCAGGCAGTCAATGGCGCCCCTCCTGGAGCCAGCCTGGTAGACCGGCTCTGGTCACACTGGTCCCTCGGAGGCAGACACAGGAGCCCAGCAGAGGCTCCCAGACACGCGGGGCCAGAGCCACTAGGAGGACCAGCCCCACTCTTAAAACAGGTGAGCTGAAAAGTTCCACCTTAGCTTTCTTTTCAAAGTAAAAGATAAAAAAGGTCTTGGCGTGTGAAGAGTAGGAAATTCAAATGTGTTTTCATGTGTCTACCACGAAGGCTAAGCAGCTCATGCTCCCAGAGCAGCAGCAGCATCTCACCATCCTTAAACCTTACTGGGAGCCCTAGTGGGCTACACAGTAGACTCTTCACCTCAAGGTCCCTGGTTCTAAACCAGGCCATTCTGCAGGAGGAAGGCAAAGCTGTCTGTGCCTGCAGAGTTCATCTCAGAAACCCTCAGGGGCCAGTGGACACTGTCCTGTAGAGTCTCTGTGAGTCAGAATTATCTTGATAGCAGTGAGTTGGGTTTTATTCTTTAGGATTTACTTGCTGTTGCTGTCTACTCGGCTGTTTATTAGCATACATTAAGCTAAATAATGGAACTGTGGTGGTATAGTGGTTATAAGCTGTGCTGCTAGCCACAAGGTCAGCTGTTCGAAACCACCAGCCAGCCCATGGGAGAAAGATGAGGCTTTCTACTCCCATAAAGAACTACAGTCTCAAAAACCCACAGGGCCCACAGGGCAGGCGCTGTGAGTCAGACTCGATTTAATGGCAGTGAGTCTGGTTTGAGTTTTGAGCTGTTTGGGGAGGGGGGGCTAGATTTCTTCTTTGAACATTTGTGTTTGAGGTGAGAGTTTACACTGTGAGTTCCTCATTCAATAAGTCACTTACAAATTGTCCAGGGACCTTGTTTGTCCTCACCACAATGTGTCAGCACTCCCCATTTCCATCCCCGTCTCCCTGTCTCCCCTAGGCCTCCTCATCTTTGCTCCTGGGAAAACATTGCCTATTTGGTCTTGCTTAGGTGGGTGTTCAAAGCAGCATGATCTTTGCAGGTATCATTATGTTAAAGTGCAATATGACACCTGACTGAAAGGTGACCTGTGGGGGTAGCTTCAGTTCCAAGTCAGCAGTGCTTCCACGCTATGAATCCAGCAAATCCAGTCTTTTTTTTTATGAAGTTGTATTTTATTCTATATTTACTGTGTCATTCTATAGATAGTGTCCCTGACCAGAGCAGTCTTCCTTTGAAGCTGGGCACCATCTAGCTCTTCTGGTCTTATGCAATTGTATGTGTGGGCCCACTTGTCCTGTGGACAAACCGCGTCCTCGGATCTTTGGGCTTCTTCATTCTCCTTTGCTTCAGACAGGAAGAGACCAAGAGTCATTATCTTAGAAGGTTGCTCTCCAGTTTTTAAGACCCTGGCCCTTACTTACCAAACTAAGCTTAGAATACTCTTTTTTTTTTTTTGGGGGGGGGGGGCATCACTGCTCTCCAGTGGTAGGAGTAGGAGGCCAGCCCCACTGCTGGAATTGATAGAATACTATCTTTATGAACACCTACTTCTCGGTTATGGACTATCTCATTAGCCAACATTTTGTGTTGACAATAACAGTAAAACATATACTGTAAGCGTACTTTGTACATTGATGATGAAGAAACACCAAGGTCAAGAAAGCAACCCTGGCTGCAATGACTAAGGGGTCCACTGGGCTGGGGCAGGATTCTCAGTGGTTTAACATTGCGTAGTGATATGATATGACAGGTATATGACAGTGTGCTTTGGTAGTTAGGGAATGAGGTAGTCATTCTTCATTTTTGCAAAAAGTTTATTTTCACCTAATAGTCTGCTTTTGGGTATCTGATCACGTTGACAGTGAGAAGTAAGTAAGTGTATGTCAGGCCAACTGGCCTACATTCTCCCCAGGAAGATTTATGTTAGTGCCTACACATATCTGCATGAAAACAGCAGCAAAGAGGTCAAATGACCCATCGTATCGGGTCAATGTGCTGCCTGGGACCGCTGTCAGGTGTTGAAAAGCCAGGCGGTCACTTTGAGGACTAAGGGGCACCTAACCCGAGCCTTGGTATTTCAAATCGCCTCATAGGCAGGTGAGAGTTCGGCATGGAAGAAGGTAAGAGCCAGGAACAACGGATGTCTTTGGATGGTGATGCTGACAAAGAAGGCCGAAAGGGCCCCGGACGGACTGCCACAAGAACAAGTAGATCCGTCTGGAGAGAAGTGCGGCCAGAATGCTCCTGAGAGGTGAGCCTGACAAGGGTTTATCTCACACACTTTGGACATGTTGTCGGGAGAGAGAGAGAGAGAGAGACTGACCTGTCCCTGGAGAAAGACGTTGCGCTTGGTCACGCACGAGGAGGGGCAGTGAAGGCGGCCCTCGATAAAATGGATGGACTCAGGGGGCTGTGACAATGGACCCTGACACAAGCACCCTCGTGAGAGCGTGCAGGAGCAGGTTATGCTTCACTTCGTTGTGGGAAGGGCAACTGGGAGTCGGAACCAACTGGGTCGCACTGAATAAGAACCTCCTACCTTTCTGTGCTGTATGTAAGCCCCCCTCCCTTCCCCAAGGGTACAAGCGTGTTTTATACCTGACAAGGGCTTCATATACCCTTCTGGAGGAAGTTTAGGTGGCTGAAAAGAGCTCAGGCCTGAGAGCCTAACCATCTGGATTCCAGCCTTGACAAACCACACCATGCTCCTGCGTCTCCATTTCCGCGTCTCTCAAATGGTGAAGACACCCTGGCAGCAGAATTAGCAGCGACGAGTCTGATTCCCCACAGATCATTGCAGTGGTGGGATTCAAATCATTTTAACAACCGGCTCACGGTCCTAATGACCATTTTAAGTCTAGAAAAATAACGATAAACCCAAAGGTGACTTATTGCTTCGACATGATCACAACAGAAGGCCACGATTATGTGGCTGCATTGCAGAAAGAGTAAAGAACGCAAGTTTGTGACGTCCACATCGGGCGGCTGCCCACTCACACACCTCAGAGAGAACCCTGATTATTGGCGCCGTTTTAACAACCGGGTGGTCAAACTTAACCAAAGATGAGGCGCCAGCTCTGCAGCACCGGTGCGAACTCCCAGACTCCCCTCACTGCACAGAGAGCCAGCATGACAGACCCCACTCCCCCACTTCCGGCCGGCCAGGATCAGGTGCCTGTCACCCAGTGCTACTGGGACTACACTCCCTGGAAGGCACTGACGTGAAGTGCTCAGCTACGAGCTACCCAGGGGCACCTTTGGAGCTGAGCAACCTGCTCCCGAAGGTGGCAGCCTTGCAAAGCCCACGGGGCAGAGCTGCTCTGTGCATGTGGGGTCACCAGGCGTCAGGATTGGCTCCTTGGCAAGGAATAGCCACACGGCTGCTATGATTACTGTTATAAAGCACAGTGGCGAGAGCCGAACAATAGATGCCATTGACCCCAGGGTGCAGTTTCCAATTCAAGTTTCATCATTGCATGAACTCAACTATACTTTTCCCTTCCTCCTAGAACTGCTTTTGTCTTGTGTTTTGTTTTAAAGCCCGGAGCTTTGAGCACCCATCTCTCAGTGATACCATAGCTTTCAGAATGCCCATGAACCGCCTCGGACTCACTGGAACTATTCAAGGTGAATGAAGGGCAAAACTGGGGAAGCTGAGTGCAGCAGAGGTCTGTTCACAGAAAGAAGGGGATTGTTTATCCCTGCAAATATTACTTCTTGGCTATTAGTCTCTTTTGTTCCTGTCTCTGTAGATAGAGTCCTCGGGGGGAAGGGGGCATGCATGCACCCACATGTTTGCAGAAAAGCCTGGGTACATCCTGTCCTTGCTACAGAACCTGGCACTTCAGCAGCCAAACGGACTTCCCTTTTGACATATTTCCTTTGTACGGGGATTTTGCAGGACCCGTCGCTGGCAGCTTTCCTCTCCAGTGGGGCTGGCAAATTGCTCCCTGCAGCCCCCTGGTGGAATTTTCCATGGTCACATCACAGGCTCACAGCCCTGTGGGGCAGAGAGAAAAATAAACGGCCTATCCAAGAGTTACCCTCGCTGGTGTGCCTCCCTCTGGCAGGCTAACAGCCATGTGCTCTGGGTTTAAGCTGGTGTGCAAACAGGACCTTTCTCTACCATCGGGATGAAAGGAACTCTTGAGCAGCCTACTTTGTGCCACGGCACAAGATGCAGCACGTGCAATAGAGAGAACATGATGAGGGGCCTACTGTGTGCCACAGCACAAGATGCAGCATGAGCAATACAGAGAGCATGGTGACTCGGCCCCTGCTCAGAAGATCTTCCCAGCCTGGAAGCAATGGTAGCCACTGGACCTGAGAAGGACAATACAAAGAGATGTCCCAGGTGTGGTGGCACCCTGGGGACAATGCCAGTCTCATCAGAGAAATGCATCCCCAAGAGGGAAGAGAGTCAGTGAATCTTAGAGGGTTGTTAGCAATCATCAGGCAGGGAAG
>PVJH01035872.1:0-19299 GCA_004026705.1 Nesogale talazaci
GCTGTGCACACAGAACAAACCCAAACCGTGGGCCAGAAAGCCTCAGAAGCCAGCTCAGGAGCATCCTGGTCAAGGTCACAGGTGCACAGGCTGTTCACCGAGTGTGCTGTCTGGCACCAGGTAAGAGCCAAGGCCCGGGGGGTGCCAGGCACTGTTCCCAGCCATCTACACAGGTCCACACCACTCAAGTCTCTCTGCAGTAGCATTGACCATGATCGTCCCCATGTTATGGGGCGGAGGATGGGTTAGATAGAACAAGAAACTTTCCGTAGACCACCCAGCTCATCTGGGATGGAGTCAGGACCGAAACCTAGCCAGTCTTGTTCCAGAGCCTCTCTCCTTGATCTCCATCTCATTGCAGCAGGGAGGCGGAGTTCCGGTGATGCTGTTGGGTCAGCAATGAGATTGCTAACCTCCAGGTCAACAATTCCAAACCACCATATGCTCTCCCTGGGAGAAAGAGGAGGCCATCTGTGCCCATAACATCTTCCAGCCTTTGAAACCCCATCGAAGGTCACCAGGAGTCAGAACTGGCTCGTGGGCCACGAGTTTGGATTTCTGTTGCTTTGTTTTGTAGTGATCTCTGTGGCACAAACAGCTAATACACTCCTCTGCCCAGCAAGATGTCAGAGACTGCGTCCATCCTAGAGGCACCTGGGAACAAAGGTGGCAAACTTCTAAACTAGAAGCCACGGGAAGCCTGGGAGCTCAGGACCAGGGTCAGAATCAACTCATGGACAACTGGTCTCTCTCTGTCTCTCTCTCGAATCTTAGGGTGTCCAAGAATCATCCAGTTACCTTTCTAGTTGTCCATCTATGTCCCCAGCATACTTCCAGGTCATAGCACACACTTTTTCACAAATGTCAACATGCCTCGACCGGCTAAGCAGCCCACACAGGCTATCCCCCAAACCCCCATCTGCACCCCTGCAAACTCGGGCTCACTGCCGGCATAAATGGCATCCAAAGCTAGACCTGCAGGTGATTTTCCACATCAGACTGGCTGAGGAGGTGTTGCTTGGCCTTCTGGCCCCCACACCCTGTGCTTCACTGCCAGAGACATCTTCCACTAATTCCTAGCCCTCCCTCTTCCTCTGGGTGAGTCCTCTGAGACTTTGAACAGACTGTCTTGCTCCGTATTTCTCAGAGGGCATGGCTTCCCTACTACCACTAGCCTCATATTCTCCCCCAAGTTAATTGGGGAAGACGGGTGGATGGTGGCACCCTAAGGAACTTCCTTAAGATAAAAGTTTCCATGGATCTCTCCACGGGAGAGACAAAAGGCGCTGCCAGTCTTAAGCCCTTGTGCCGCCATGGCTAATGCACATGGTCCCCCGAGTGCAGGAGGAGCCCGAGGGTCTCTGGCTGTGCAGGGCCTCTGCAACTCGGACAGCGGTGAGCGGTGGAGCAAATAAATCCTATCCCCCATGTTTGCTAGAATCATCATGTAAGCCTGGCCACCAGAATCTGGTCACCTCCCAAGTGTCCATCATCTGCCATCTTGGTTATGATAACAGCCCAGTCCATTCTCACTATAACCTTCCAGCCCAATGCCATTGAGTTGACTTTGACTCATAATGATCCTATCAGTCCACTGAAGTCTAGTCGATTTTGACTCACTGGACCCTACACAGTTTCCAAGGTGTAAACCAGGGCTCCCTGAGCAGAAGCAGGTAGCCCTCATCTTTCTCTCTCCTCCAGGCATCCAGTCACTGTGTCAAGTGGATTCATCCTTTTGTCGCTATCACCATCTTCAAAACATTGTCTTTAAACTTGAGCCCTTGGTATTGCTTCTCATTTTCCCCCTCCCTCCTCCATCCTCCCTTCTTCATAAACTCTTGATAATTTATAATTATGTCATGTCTTACACTGTCCTACATCCCCCTTCATCCACTTTCCTGTTGTCCATCCCCCTGGGAGGAGATTATATGTAGATCATTGTGATCAGTTTCCCCTTTCTGCCCCCACCTTCCCCTTCCCCTCCTGGTATGGCCACTCGCAATATTGATCTTGAGGGGTGTATCTGTCATGGATTCCCTGTGTTTCCAGCTCTTATCTATATAGTGTACATGGTCTGGTCTAGCTATATTTGTAAGGTAGAATTGGGGGTCATGATAGAAGAGAGGGGCAGGCATTAAAGAACCAGAAAAAACTGTATGTTTCATTGGTGCTGTACTGCACCCTGACTGGCTTCTCTCCTTACCACAACCTTCTGTAAGGGGATGTTCAGTTGTCTATTTGATGGCCTTTGTGTCTCCACTCCTCCCTCTTCCTCATTTGCAATGATATGATTTTTTGTTCTGGGTCTTTGATGCCTGATGCCCAATCCCATTGATACTGCATGATCACACAGGCTGGTGTGCTTCTTCTATGTGAGCTTTGTTGCTTCTCAGCTAGATAGCTGTTTGTTTATCATCAAGTGTTTGAGACTCCAAAGCTGTATCTTTTGATAGCCGGGCACCATCAGCTTGCTTCAGCACATTTTCTTATGCACCCATTTTGTCTTCAGTGATTATGTCGGGAAGGGGAGTATCACAGAATGGCAGATTAATAGAACCAAGTGTTCTTGCATTGAGGGAGAACTTGAGTGGAGGTTCAATGTCCATCTGCTACCTTAATACTTTGTTCTCTTGACCACTACTTCTGCATTTATTGTGGGTCCAAAGCAAGAGAATGTCCTTGAGGAGCTCAATCTTTCCACCATGTATCATGATGTTAATGATTGGTTGAGTTGGATCAGGAGAAATGTGAGGGTGTCTGTTGTCAGAAAGAGTTCCATCTCAGAATCCGTGTGTAGACTTGGCTGTAAGTCGGGGTTGACGTCATAGCCATGAGTTTGGGCTGGGATTTATCCACTCGGGCGTGGCCCAGAACCTCTGGGGCAGAGCCCTCTCTCTCCCCGTGCGTGGCAAACACTAGGAATCATGTGCATGTGGAAACTGTACATCAGGAAGATCACAAAAGAATGGACACCCTTCATGGCGCTGGTGAAGATTCCCAGAAACACTGTCAATAGGCAGAAGACAGAACAAAACTGGCCTTAGAAGGAGCGCAGCCAATGCCCCGATAAATGAGGATGGCACACCTCATCTCATGGACTTTTGGAACGTGGTATCCAGAGAGATCAGTTCTGGGTAAAGGAGATCATGCTTGGTCAAATCAAGGGGATCCACACGTGTGGATCTGCGGGAGGTGAGGCCAGAAGCCCAAGTACCCTAGAGGTTGAGAGCAAGTAGGCCAGGAGCCTATGGGCACCAAGCAGGCCTGAAGCAGGCACATGTGTGTCCTTGTGGTCGAAGGAGACCCTCCCCTTCTACCTGCCTCTGACCTGGAGCAGGTTAAGAGAGGGACCCCAGAGCTTTCTCCCTGCCTTATTCTAGCCCTCTCCCTAGCTAGGAGAAGGTGTGGTTGATGGTATTGGTTGACCCTTTGGGCTGAGTTAGGCCTACCTGGGTGATGTCATGAACCTGCGCCTACTTTGGCCCACCCAGGTGTACCTCCCACCTGGTTTGGAGACTTGAGTAAGAGCATGCTCAGTTTAAGGTCTTCATAGGTGTCTAATGGTTGCCAGATTTCTTTCCAAGCTCTTCTATGAGGACCTTTGCAGGCATGGGAGGGACAACTCCCAGTCCCTAAGCTAACTACCTAACAGAACTTGACCTCCAAGTTCATATAATGGGATGTTTTAGCCCTGGCATTGTCACTATTTATCCATCACGAACTTGTTGCTTGACCTCAAGATGGCCTTTCCCTGCTCTGAGCCTCAATGTCCTTGTCTGAGGGGCACTGAGCTGGATCCAAGGAGGCCTGGTGGTACCATGTAAAGGGCATGATCCGCTGCAACCCTGTGAGAGAAAAGACCTGGCAGTCTGCTTCCTGAAGATGACCACCCTGGACCCTCCGAGGGGCGGTTCGTGCTGCTCTGTCATGGCCGGTCACTGTGCTTTTGAATTGACTTTGACAGTTCATAGAAACAAAGCCCCATCCACGGACAAAGACTCCATTCTGGTGCTAACATTTTAGGATTCTAATATCTCTGGGATCTTTTCCAGATGGCAATGAGATATCTGCCCAAAGCTTTTTGGGGTAGGGTGGGGTGAGTGCTTTTGCCCTTTCTAGAGTTTGGGTGGCAGCAGCCTTTTCTTGAACTCTTGGCATTCTCTCTCAGCTAGGCATCTTGTCTTTCGGGGACTCTGAGTGGCTCTCATCAACAGCGCCGATTCTGAAGACAGAGCTCCTGGGAAGGAAGGCAGGAGCCCTAGTCTGTCTGGCCCATGTGTCACAGAATCCTCAATAGCACAAGCCCTCTCTCCTACAGAGACTGTGCTGGTAAAGTGTCTCAAAGAGGCACTGGTAGCTTGCACTGAAATATAACCAACAGACTCATTATCCTAGATGCCACTGGGGACACAAGCACACCCAAAGGAGAGGACAAACTCTGTGGGGTTGAGGAAGAAACCAGACAGAGATGAGGCCACCTTGGACATTGTCAGGGCTGCTGTGACCAGCACAAGAGCTCCTCAGCCCTCTCCACAGAAGCAGCCTGGTGTGAAGGCCCTTCTGCTGCTGCTCCTTGGGCAAGACGTGTCCTCAGTTGGAATCCTAACCACACAGGACCTTTCCGTTCCTATCAAGCATCCTAAACCATCTAGGTGTGGAGGCACCGCATGCCTCTGCTTCCAACCCAGCTATAGAGATAGACTTGCCTTAAAATCCCATGCGGCTCATTGCAGGTGACATCACGTCAGTTCTAACTCAGTGACACCCTGTATACCACAGAATTAACTACCCTCCCAATGACCATGCTTGAGCCTCTGGGTGCAGCCAGTTATGGTGTCGATCCGTCTTGTTGAGGGTCTTCGCATTTGTTTAACCTCTACCATATCAAGCATGATGTCTTCCTCCCAAGGGAAAGTCTACAGAGGCTTCCGAGCAGGCAGAATTGACTTGTTCCCAATGGATATTATGACTAGTTGCTATGTGAACTTTGGGATGGGACTTTCCCTTTGAACTCTCCAGGGGCTGGGCAGAAGTCATAGGAGGCTGCCTCCTCCCATAATGCTTTAGTCTCAAAACTCAAGGAGACAACCCTACTCTGTCCCCGAGGGACGACAGGCATTGGAGTCAACTTGATGGAAGTGAGTGTGACTTTTTTGAGTGAAACCAGTCACCGCAGCCTGTGGAATGGAAAGAGTTGAGAGGACTAAGGGATACTCATCAATCAAGCCTGCATCACATATGCCCATCCATGGAGGTGGAAGAGAATTGGCCCAACCAATGTAACTGGTGCCCTTAGCCATGTATGCCTATTTTGATTAAAGTTAAGCATTAAAGATTCGGGTCTCTGGTGCCTTATCTACCTTTCAACAGCCCCCTGTGACTATTGGCTACTGTTTAGAGACAGTGCAGATAGGGGACAACTCTGTGAGTGAAAGTTCTAGCGGGCAGTCTGGATGGGTGGGTGTGCAGAAGGACTAGTTCTTATGCTTCCCGCCCCCCCTCCCCAAGGAAAACCAAGATGCTGCCACCCTAAGAGAGGCGAATGGATGTTGGGGAGGCATCACAAATACCCATGGGAAGTGGGCTTCATTTGAGAGACTGCAGGCCTCTTGAGTCGACCAGAGTGATGAACTTTCCCTTTCCAGGGATGGGGAAATGCAAACAATTCCATACACAGAGACTTCTGCTTAGCGTTTCCTAGGGGGCACTGGCTTGGCTTCCTGCAGGCAATCAATGTGCAATGACCCTGGATCAGAATGTCTGCTGTTCGGGGATTTTCCACAGGAGAGGGGGAGCTGGAGGAGTGACTCTGAAAGACCTCACTGCCTGAGAGCCGTCTCCAGAGCTTCCTCTATTCTCCACCTCAATGCCCTTAGTCTGGGAACAAGAAGAATTTGTCTCTACTCCTAATTATCGGGTAAGACACAAACGATGCAAATATTATGCTAAATGAGGCCCCTGAAAATAGCAGAGAGCAAACCAGAGGCAGAAGAAGCCTTGTCATTTGCAATTTGCAAACTAGTTTGATGCCTTTCTTCATTTCACTTCAGCTTCCCACCCCTGTTGTTGATGTTAATCTAAATTCCTGAAGGAGTCACCTTCCCCCAGAAAGGTGTCCCTGGGGAGGAAAGGGGAGGGGGGGGGCGGCAGGAAGGGGATGAAAATGCAGCTTGATTGCCTCCATCTGATTAGTAATTACAAGCCAAAAGCAGCTCTGGAGAGAAATGCCATCGCCCTCTGATGAGGAAGAAGCTTTGATGAAGGCCAGTCTTCCAGGTGGAGGGGGAGATGGGAAGGTGATCCAGGCAGGAAAGGAGAGTAGATGTGGAATAGTGGTAAGGGTGGGGGGTGAAGTGGGCATTGGGACCACCTCCTATTCCTTGGGTTGTAGAAGAAGAGTTGTAAGCCCATTGCCCTGAAGTCTATTCCAACTCATGACAACTATATGTGATCTTTATAGAAGCAGATCACCAGGCCTTTCTTCCACAGGCCTTTCTTCCTGTGTGACAAAATTTCAGAAATAGATTAAAGAGGAATAACTTACATGTGATTAAAATTCCGGAACCGGAAGGAAGAAAGCATAGAGAATATCGTTGATTCATCGTTGGAAGATTTCCAGAACGCATAGAGAATATCGTTGATTCACCGTTGGAAGATTTCCAGAACGTGAAAGACAAGGAGCTATGTGAAGCATGTCTTGGAACCCAGTCGGGATAGACTCAAGAAGGAAAAACCTCACTGCATTGTCATAATCAAACTTTCCAAAACCAGAGATAAGGACAGGACCCTGAGAACACCCCAGGAAATGTGACAATGTAGCTACAGAGGAGCCCCAATTAGGCTACTTCCACATTTCTCAGCAGAAACCATGAATGCAAGGCGGCAATGGGATGAAGTAGATAAAACTCTGAAAGACTAAAAAACTTGCCAACTGAGATTCACATGCCCAGCAAAGCGATCCCTCAACTATGTCAACATAATTGACAAACAGAAATTAAAGGAATTTTGTAAAAAGCAGACCAACTTTACAAGTAAAGGGGATACTGCAGACAGGCAGATGGTGACAGACAACAACCTGAGATTTACTTTCCACCACCCAGAGGTAAACCCAGATAGAGACATATCCAAAGATAAACAGATCTACAAGATAACTGAGCCTGGTGCTTTGTGACCCACTCTTCTACCATCTCAATCTTCCACCTCACGAGTCCTGGTTACCAGCAGTCCCTCTCAGCCCTTTCTACGAAGAAAGACATCAGGATGTTTCAGCCTAAACCAGGTCTGAGAGCATGTCTTTCTGTCAGTGTCCTTAAGCGAGGGTCCAAGGGTCACACTATCTGACCCATTGTCCTTCCTGGACCCATTTTTGAAGCAAGGGGTGCATCCCGAGAACATTCAGAAGAACATAACCCGACAACTGGACCTCTGCATATGGACAGAGGGTGGCAAGTTAGAAATGGATGAGAAGAAGTCAGAACCCTAGAGTCTAAAGGCATAAAAGACCCAGTTGTGCCCAATTTGGAAAACCTGAAGTATTTTCACCAGGAGACCAACACTTGTCTATGCAGACAGTAAAATTCCTGCTCTCTTAAAGCTAACTAATAAAGTAGGGTGAGGGCTATAGGTTGTGGAATAACACAAGCAACAGGAAGGTGGTGCTCTTGTCTGATTTGGAGAGTCTGCACACACGGTGGCAGAGACAAACTGGCCATCCTGGGTCTCCTGGAAACCCACACCCGACATCCTGTCCATTGGAGACATGCAGTGACTTGGCTAATTGTGAGGATGGCCTTGAAGGCACCTCACCACACATCTTCTAAATGGGTACAGCAAGGAGAGGCCAGCTGTATTCCCAATGAACAGATAAAGAAGCAGGCACAACTTCAGCTGCTCACAGCTCCAGGTCACTCACTCTCGAGAACGGCTACATGCCAATGCTGGCAAAGGACAGAACCACCACCCCAGAGTAGACAAAGCACCTTTAGCTGTTTGGCTATGTGACTGACCGAGAGGCAGTTCAACCCCACCTCGCTATGTTTGTCTTTGCTGTAGAGGGTCTGTGTGACCTATCTGCTTACTTAGCCACCTTCCATAGGTCTGTGCACTGTCTTCACAGAGCCTAGCCCGTCATCTTTAGGGTAGCAGATCCCAGGTCCTATCTTCCATGGACCCACTGGCTGGGTTCAACCTTTTGATTAGCAGCCAAGAGCTTAATCATGCACCATCATT
This sequence comes from Nesogale talazaci, assembly GCA_004026705.1. Taxonomy (NCBI): domain Eukaryota; kingdom Metazoa; phylum Chordata; class Mammalia; order Afrosoricida; family Tenrecidae; genus Nesogale; species Nesogale talazaci. Next base: position 8,230 of record PVJH01035872.1, read on the forward strand.
ACTGATCGGCATTTGATAAATCGCTACCATCATGGATTAAACCATGATCCGCCCCTGCCTCTCCCAAATATGAGTCAATTCCGCCGGGTCGTGATTTTCAGTGATATGTCAGTTAGACGATGACATCATCATTCCCTGCATTGTGATTTAGTGTGATCTGACAATCAGCTGTAAGGTCGGGGATTAAAGTGGGATGCAACAACCTCGCTCGGGTCACAGCACTGATTCGATGTAGTTGCCCTGAACGCCTATAACCCCCCACGAGAGAACAGATGTGTTTAAAAGCCATGCGCGTGTGATAATGGAGTTCTAACAGCATGACCCAATGGAGACAGCTACCTACAAAGAACTTGGCGGTAAGGGTAAGACGACCGGCGGTCAGACAGATCCTCAGTTCCTACGTTCATTGCATTTACCTCGGGGGCTTTAGAAGGGCTACCGCCCAGAGTCAGACCCCCAATAATTATGTTTACGGCCTTGGTTTCAGATGGGCCTGGCCTTCAGGACTTCTAAAACACTTTGCCATGTGCCCCTAACTTGCCATTCTGTTTGTGAATGCATAGGCTACAAGGAATTCTGCGGAGAGGGACAAAGGGCACTAACCAATCTTCCTCACCCGCTACAGGATAAAGTCATAAACTGGAACACCGTGTCATAAGGGAACTATCCCATACAAGAAACTTAAAACTCTTTTTATGTTTGTTTTCCCTTTTGCTCCTTCCCCCCCCCCCCAAAAAAAAAACCCAACCATAAGCCAAGACAGGAAGTCAAAGAGCCAAGTGATTATTTTCCTTATTGTAATTCGTTGGAAGAGAAACAGGAAAAGGTCCTTTCCCTCGGTGACCTCCGACAAATGGGCACATCGCGCAACTCCCGTCAGAACGCTCAGTCGTACATAAAGGACGCGTGCGACTCAATCAGAAAATATAAAAGAAGACTAAGACTCCCTATAAAGCAGTGGACAAAGGACATGAACAGCTCTCAGTAGAATAAATACAAGTGTCTAATGAGCTTGCAACTTTTTAAAATCGGGTATTTGCAATAACAGAAGAAATGAAAATGGAAATAAGATGCCACCTTTGAAACCTATTAAATTAGTGGAAACAAAGCAGGGGACAAAAAATAAAACCCTCTTAGCTGGCCAGGGTTAGGGCGAGTATTCACAAACATGCCTGGTGGGCCCGTGCAGTCACCCAACCCTTTTTTCTGGGTGAAAAGCAATTTAGGAGAACAATCCCAATTGTGTTCAAAATATAGGTGTACATTTAGACATATTAAAAAAAAAAGCCGGGAAGACCTAAAACAAATGCTAATAGCCATTTTCTTTGTGTAATAAGATTAGGGTGATTTTTATTTTCTTTATATGTGTCTGCATTTGCAAGATTTCTATGGTGAACGTGAATTGTTTCTATCATGGGGGGGTGGGGGAGGTAAACAAAGGGGACACACATTTTTTAAGGGGAAAAAAAACCTCGTTATGTTCTTTTGAAATGTGCTTTTCACCCGCTGGTTCATTCAGGGTTTTGCAATGCTAAGCTCTTTCTGAAGACTCCTGTGTTTCATCCTGAGAGAGTCGGAGAATAAAAGGGGCTGGCTATTCCGGGGCTGTATGGCTGCAGAGTGCACACCTGCTCTGCACACTGCAGAGTCCGGTGGCTGCTTTGGCCTTGGCTTTGCCCTTTCCTGGCTGCATGACCTTGGGGGAGTCATTCAAACTCTCCAGCATCTGGGTCCCCCTTCTTGACACAAAGCTCCAGCATCCTACCAGCCTTATACAATGAAATGAGACAGTCCCTGTCAAACAGGGGCAGCTCCATAGGGGCTGGGCTGCACTGCAGCAGCTGGCCCTGGGTGGTGCTCAGGGGGAAGTGATAGACTGCTCACTGAAGGGGAGGGGTCATTTGAACTCAGACTGTTTCACAGAAGTGTGGCAAACAGAACATGGAAGAGAGTGTCTGAGGACTCTCCACATTTATACATTGAGTTTGGGAGGCCAGGGGTAGCATGAAGGAGACCTTCACATTCCTGAGTTGCAGACACGTCCCACTACATTCCCTAAATCCATGGTTCTTGACCTTCCTAAGGCCATGACCCTTTGATATGGTTCCTCATGTGTGGGTGACCTCCCGACCGTAAAATTATTTCCGTTGCTGCTTCATCACTGTCATTTTGCTACTGTCATCAATCGGGAGACTCCTGTGAAAGGGTCGTTGGACCCCCAAAGGGGTCGTGACTCACAGGTTGAGAACTGCTGTCCAAAGTAAACCCTGTTTCCCATGATAATGCCAATTTTAAGGTGCTACATGTATGCACGTGGCTGCTGCCGTATGCACTTCAAGGTCAACTGCTTGAAGGCTCCGGACCTGAAGGTGGTCTGCCATCAAAGGCAATCAGCTCCTATTATCTGTCCAACCCTAAGAAGAGCTCACTCCTTTCTGATAAGGATAATGGATTGTTCCCTTAGAGAAGAGTGCAAAGACACCAGGGACCACCAAGGTTAGGTTGCCATCTTGACCCTGGAGCCAACCCATCGTGTTACCTCGGTGCCTTCCTGTCACATGTGGGCCTCTAGTGCCTCCCCTTTCCTAGTACATGCACACCCCCTCGCTCATCCTGCTACTGTTACACGTGTGCCTCTGATACAACCACTTCCTGTTACATATGACTTTACCGTGGCTTGCTTACTAGAGATTAGATAGATTATCCACATCCGTGAGTCGATAAAGGACGGTGTCATTCTGGTTCCAGCCATCATGGATGAAGGAAGCCCTTGTATGCTTTATCCTGGATGATTCTCTTTAATGGACCCCTCAAGTACACACCCATCCCTTGGACCCATTCGGTTGTGGGGAGGCTGGTTCCCCATCACCACCACCCCCCCCCCCACACACACACACACACAGGTGGGGTGTGGAGACTCAGAGGGCGAGAGGTGCTTTACTCAAATCCCGAATGAGCAGCGAAATCCAGATTTCTCAGCCTTGGGCAAGATGTTCCTCTGACATCCCCCTGTCCAGGAGGACACGTCGCCATCCTTTTCCATCTCCACCGACCGGCAGTCCTGGGTCATAAAATCACTGAGGTGAGTCCGTAAATGCCAACCATGTGGTCCTATGAACAGATCAGACCTTATGGTCGCTATTGCCAAGGGCCGACCAGTTAGTTCCAATTGGACACACACCAGGACAGAACATTGTCCAGCCCTGTGTCACCCTCACTATTTGTTGACCTTTGAACCCCTTGATGCCGTCAGGGCCTTCCTTCTTGCCTCCCCTCCCTTTGCCTGTCCCCTCCTTTTCCAAGGATGATGGCCTTCTCTAGAGACTGACTGGTCTCTCCTGACAACATGCCCAAAGCACACATGATAAAGCCTCCCCAGGAGCCCTGGCGGCGTAGTGGTTATGTGTTGGGCTGTGATCACGGTCAGCAGTTGGAAACCACCAGCGGCTCCGGGCGAGAAAGAGAGGCATTTTTATTCCCCTACAAAGTTCATTCTGGTAACTCGGTGGGGCGACTTTACCCAGTCCTACAGGGTTGGCTCTGGCTTGTTGGCAGTGAGCGTGTAGGCACGAGGCGGTGTGGTCCTGTGGAGTCTCATCCACAGTGACCCCATGTGACAGAGGAGGATTGCCCCTGGGTTTTAGCCTGTCACCTTTACAAGAACAGCTCACCAGGGCTCTCCCCTGTGGAGTCACCGGGCAGGTTCGAACCACCAACTCCCCAGTTCGCTGTTGAGCGCATCGACGTGGCGGCGCCATGTTTCCTTTGATAGAAGGGCCCAGGGGGAGCCTGGCTGCCCTCCCTGGAGACGGACAATGCCTCCATCATTCAGAAGCCACTTCATTTCACTGTTACCCTATTTTCCGCTCCAAAGAGAAACAAAAGAAGTCCATTTGCTGTAGTTAGAGTGCGGATTGAAGGGCAAGCGGCACACCGGACTTTTCCTTTTCAGTGGAGACAATGGCTATTCTCTCTCTCTTCTCCCTGGGCGGTCCTGCACGTGCATGACCACAATTTAAACTGCTGCTCCTTGGCAAGCTTCCAGAGAGCTATCTGGAAGCTCCATAGCTCTTCTCAGTAACAGATTCCTATCACCACGTGATGGTTCAGTATCTCTTTTAAATGTCTCCAAGGCATACAACCCAAACTCAGCATATCCAGGGCCAAACGCTTGGTCTAGTTCAAAGTATCCTGTCTTTGTAAGCAGCAGCCCCTGCTTCTCCATCTGCCTGGCCCCTACCTCCCCTCCTTATTCAAAGCAAACAGACAATAACAACAACAACAACACAAATAGCTATTGAGTAAGTTGCTTCCAGTTCACAGGGCTGAGGAGAAGTGCCCCATGGATTTTCCTTTATGGAAGTCAACACCACATCGTACACCCATGGAGTAGCTGGTCAGTTTGAAATGTCCGCCTTTTTGACCATGGAACCATCATCCCACCCATCCCCACCATCATCAAGCCAGCCCTGTCCACTGCACCCACTGGCTAGCTCCTCAATCTAGCAAATCTGCCCACTTTCCTCTCTCTCTCTGAGATGACAGGCATCTAAGCCACTTTCATCTCTTTTGGACTTCACTAAATCCACTTTGGCCTGCTCTGGTCTTTAGGCAGAGAACCTTTCAAAACGGCAGATACGATCACGTTGGTTCCCCTTGCCTAAAGCCCAACCAGCAAGCTCCTAGTTTCTTCAGATAAAGGCCCCTATCCTTAATGATGGCTCAAAAGATCCTGGATCAAGTGGTCTGCCAGGCACACAGACCTTCTAGACCCTCCAATGTCTCTCCACAGAGCCTTGGCATTGACCGCTCTGTCTTTGGCTGTTTTTTCATTCTCCTCTAGAGAACTCAACCAAACACACAATCGAAAACCACATTCGGTTGTTTTCATTCATGCACTCCTTCACTGAGCTTGACAACCACTTTTAAACACCTACAGAGGCCAACTCTAGGTGCCGGAGAGACAGCTGGAAGCAAAACAGGCAAAAAACAAACAAACAAAAAAACAAAAACAAAACAAAAAAAAACAACCTCTGCCCTTAGGGCAGTGGCTCTCACCTGGGGGTCGGGACCCCTTTGGGAGTCAAACAATTTCACCAGGGTCACCTCATCCATAAGAGTGACAAAATGACAGTGATGAAGTAGCAACAAAAATAATTTCATGCCTGGGAGGTCACCATCACAGGAGGAACTGCATGAGAGGGTCATGGCATGAGAAAGGTTGAGAACTGCTGCCTTCTCATGAACACAACAGAGAAAAATCATAGAATGTAATTGTCTATGTTCACATGGCATGCTGAAAACACAAAGGAGCGCGGGCTGACAGGAAATGGTACACTGAGTATGTGTGTGTGTGTGGGGGGGGACTAGACATTTTCAATGAGTCGGTCGAGCATTGTGGAGAAGGTGGATTTGGCATGGAAACCTGCAGCAGAGAGGAGTGATTTGTGTATCTAAGAGAAGAGCATCTGAAGCCAGGGGTCAGTCCGTACAAAGGCCCTGAGGCAGGACTCTGCCTCGGCTTTGTTCCAAGGACAGTGGAGAGATTTTGTGGCCAGAGCAGAGGGAGAAAAGGGGTACAGATGAAAGAGCCCCGGCTGTACGTGGGTAAGCACTCAGCTGCTAATGGAAAGGCCACCTGTTGGAACCCACGAGCAGTTCTGCACGAGACAGGGGTGGCAGCTCTCTGCTTCTGTGATGGATTCACAGCCTTAGAAGCCCTGGGTAGTAGTTCTGCTGTGTCCTAGAGCAGTGGTTCTCAACCTTCCTGATGCCGCCACCCTTTCCTACAGTTCTTCATGTTGTGATGACCCCCCCCCCCAACCAGAACATTCTTTTCATGACGACTTCATCAGTGGCATTTAGCTACCGTTATGAATTGTCATGTACATATTCTGATAGGCAGGTTGGATTTTCAACGTTACAAATGTGATATCATTGAAGCATAGTGATGAATCACGAAAACAAGGTGCAATTATATATTGTGCAATATTTGTGTTTCCCGATGATCTCAGGCGACTCCTGTGAAAGGGGTTGTTCAACCCCCCAAAGGGGTTGTGACCCACGGGTTGAGAAGCACTGTCCTACAGGGTGGCACTGAGTCTGAGAGAGTTAGCCACAGTGAGCAAAAGAAGGTGCAGTCCGTGAAACATTGCGGGGACTGGACACGGATAGTCTTATAGATGACCGGGGGTGGGGAGGGGGACCTCAGCTTTTCTTCTGGGCCTCCTGTTGTCTCCCCAACACCTAGGACAGTCCCCACACATCTCAAATTCTCAGCTCAACACCACTGGGGGAAATTCTGACTCCTCGAGAGTGGATAGGGCAGAGAACTTCCCCCTGTGAATTCCCAAGATGAATTCCTTATGGAGTAGAAAGTCTCTTCTCTCTCCTGAAGAGTAGCCAGTAGTTTTGAACCCCTGACCCTGTGGTTAGCAGCCCAAGGTTTACCTCCAAGCAGCACCTGGGATCCTCTGGTACAAAGCAGGAACCACGTTCAAATAAACACAGGCAACAAGAACCCCTGCTATGGAAAGATCAGTATGACAGGCTTCTCTGGGTTTTGGGGGTTTTGCTGGCTAGAGGCAAATGACGAGACAGCTGGTGACCCTGGATGGTTAGCAGCAGTGGGTTTGGGGGTCATGAATATGGGCCTTGTCTTTTTCTACCTGGTTTTCTCTTTAAAAGAGTGGGTGAGGCTGAACCATGGTGGCATAATGGTTGCGTGTGGGACTGTGGCCCACAGGGTTTATGGTTCAAATTCAGCAGCAGCTCTCCAGGAGCAAGGCTGGGTGTCCTACTACCACCAGGGCAGTGATGCCACACACACACACACACACACACACACACACACACACTTGTCCATGGCCACATTCCTGCTCCTTCTGCATTTACAGCCTCTTCTCATCCTCCCGGAAGCCAATGCCCAGCAGCCCTGCTGCCCCCAGGAAGGGGGGAGGGGGCTGCCTTCTGATCCACGCACAGAGGCCATCAGCATCGGCTTGACATCCTTAACTGCCCACTCGACTGAAAAAAAAATCAGCTACAGAAATCATTCCGCCTTTAGGCCTGCCCATGAACAGAGCAGCAATTCTCACTCCACATCCTCAAGGGTTACCTACAAATGGTCAGGCCCAGGGCTCCAATGCCCTGAAAGACCACTGCCCCTGGAGGACAAGGCCAGCTCCCCGGCCAAGGCCTTGACTGGTTCTCTGGGGTCTCAAATATGGGCCCTTCAATGTGGAATCAGGTCTCTGGGGATGGAACTACAAGGTTCAAATCTCATCTCTGCTGCTGTGTGACCTTCCACGAATAGCATGGCTTCTCTGTGCAGTGTTTGTCAAACGAAAGCCACAGCAGCACCAGCCTCAAGGGTTGAGTGCTGCTCAGGGAACAGGGCCTGGTACCTGGCACAGCAGCGGCCCAAGAAGAGCTACTGACACCATCTCTGGGCTCCCTTCCTCCATCCATTCCATATGTTGGTTCTCTAGTCTTATGCCAAGATTCACTCCTTCAGGGATCCTCTGTTCCAGGATGGCACCCCCAAGCCCCCAAACTTCCAGTGACTGACTGCCTTTGCCTTGCTCCCCATGCACCCCCTTCTCACCCACCTGTCTGAGTAGTTCAGGGTTTACTGGCTGTGAGTGACTAGCTTAACACAGGCAGCAGGGGGTGGTGTGTGTGTGTGTGTGTGTGTGTGTGTGTGTGTGTGTGTTAAAAATAGGCCAGTGTGAGTTTGGGGAAGGGGCTGTGGGCCTGAACCCAGAGAACTCTGGCGAGCTGTGAGGGAGAAACCACAGACTGTCTTACAGCAAGAACCATCTAGTGAGGGCGTACGGTGCTGGATAGGATCCGGACCTCAAATTTTCTGGCTCTTTGTCCCTTGTCCAGCAGAGAGCAAAATGCCCAGTGATACATATACACACATGCATGTGCATGGGCACACACAGGCATGCACACGGTCCTCCCTGTGAAAGACAAGACCAAGGCGGGTGCAGAGCAAAGAACAAACTGTAGCCTCTTTCTCCGGGATCAGCAGGGATTCTGGTTCCTCCCTCACCTGAGCTCCCTTAAGACAGGCAAGATGAGCTGAAACAGCCGATGGGTGACTCGGCTGGAACTTCTGGCCCACAAGGCAGGGGTGGCCCGGGCCCTCACTGAGGCCCCAGGGCAGACCCAGGGGGCAGTGACCAGAGCTGGATGAAGCGGAGCTCAAGCGCGTGCTCTGACCGAGGCAGAACCCTGCCTAGGTGTGTGATACTCACGTCTCACGTTCTCATTTTGACATTGCCCGTTCGAGAGCTGGTCCCTGGGAACCAGTCTCTGAAGCGGTATCACTTTAAGAGAAGCCCCAGTCCTGCAGGCCCAGCTCAGCCTGCCCAGGGGAACAGGAAGGAAAGACAGGTGCCAGGGCTCCACTCCCGGGACATGGAGATGCCACAGGGGCTCTCATTTTCCATAAGCCCTGGCCATTTACCCCACACCCCGTCCCAGGGAATTCCCAGTTAAGGGACTCTTTAAAATACAGACTTCAAAAAGGAGGCGCTTTTCTTGGCTGCTTGACAGAGTTGTAATTTCATCCCATTTTTTTTAAACACTTGCCAATATCTGTCAGATAGTCCATAGCGAGTCTGTTTTACTGGCATATTCAAGAACGACGGAAGGGGGAGAGAGGGGGAACCCATCACAAGGTCGAATATATAGCCCAACCCCCGGGGAAACGAATACCAGAAATATGGGTGAAGGGAGACAACAGGCCGTGTGAGACATGGAATAAACACAGTAATAAATAAATCGATCAAGGATTCAAGAGGAGGGAAGGAGGAGCTGATACCAAGGGCTCAAGCAGAAAGATGGTGTTTGGGGAGTGTGGATGACAACCTACGTACAAGTGTGTTTAACACAACAGAATGATGAGTTATCCTAAGATTTGTAAGAGCCGCCCCCCCCCAATAAAATGATTAATAAAAAGAGGGAAAAGAATGATTGAAAATGGCAATCAAGTAACAAAAATGGAGGGGGTGGGGGGAAACTCCCTTCCCCGTCTCTACTTCTGTCAACAACCCAGCTGGCTTCTTGACCCTGTTCTGATCCACACCCCCAACACCACACCTCCCCCTGGCTGAACCGCCTGCGTACGGATCAGACGCCCCGTGATTTTTATGCACGGGCCACGCTCGCCTAGGGCAGGCCGCACAGTTCGCACAGCGCGCGCACTCACTGCCTCTCTGAAGCGTCTGCGGACATCAGAGGTGGGGGCGGGATGGGCTTGTTGCCCGCCCACGCGCATCGTCGTCGGAGCCTCGCGGGCATTTATGAATGGTGTCTCCAATAGGGTCCTGGAATATTTGCCCTATAAATTCTTAAGGACAGACTTATAGATTGCCTATCACCCGCATGATGGGCTGTTAATAAATCAGTTGCTGGTGCGTTTTTATGCTTTGTTTTGTTTGTTTAATAATCGTCTTTTCCCTTTGTGCCCACGATCTCGGTGGCTTAAGATCGGTGGCAGACGGGGTGCGTCGCCAGAAGAGGGCTCTGATTGCTGCTGGGCGGGTAGGGGTGGGGGTGACAGCTAGATCTGGGAGCACAAACCTTCTGGAGCAGGGAAGACACAGGAGCAAAGGCCCCTGGCTGTTTCTGTGACCTCTCAGAGCCAATATCTACCCCAGGCGTCCTCAGGAGGCAGGGTCTGGATCAGCTAACCCCCTGGCATTACCTTACCCAGACCGCCTGGCATCAACACTGCATTTTTTTGGGGGGTGGGGTGGGGGGGGTGTCTGTCTGGTGTACACTGTAACCTGAGCATCCCCATAACTTGCCACACCAGTTGCCAGCATCTCAGCCCCCTCCTTAGAGATTCCTCCTAATCCAATACCATCTCCCACCACTCCCTGCCCGAAGATACCCCCTCCTTCCTGTTGGCCACTCTTAGAGGCTGCTGCTTTTACAGCAGCATGGCTGCCCGCTTGGCACGTGTCCAGCTGGTATCAAAGGTCACCCGTCGCTTCCCTGGGGCTGGCACTATGCTGTGCCCTGTTAGTTCTGTGGGTGGGGAGGGCACTTCAGGCGGCACAGGCTAGAAAACCCTATGGGGCAGTTCTACTGTCATGTTAGATGGCCAGTCCACAGCAAAACGCCTCGGATTTTTCACACAGACAAACCCTTTCCTCTGGACTGTGGAAAAAAAGAGCCCCACTTTTTTCAGAGCTCTGGTTCCCCTCACGCCCCCGGGGTCTTGTGGCTAAGATCTTCCCGGGGTTGGTGGGGGGTGGGGGGCAGGAAGAGCAAACAGACTGGGAGGCATCTAACTGTGGTCTGCATACATCCGAAGCCGTCCAGTTTGTCCTCAAGAGCAGATACGCTTCCGCAGAACCGATTCTCCCTGCTGCCCCCACCGTGAGACCTTCCAAGCCCGCTGTGTCCACAAGGCAGGGGGTGAACCTGGATGCCCAGTACGATGAGGACTGGGGGGATTCTGCCATGACACACCCGATCTGAGGCAGGAACTGCTAGGCCCCCTAACACCCCAGTTCCCATCTCAGTGGCCAGCAAAGGTGAAGAGTGTATTTCGCACTTACTTCCCAGAGCAGGCAAGGAGGCCCTCCTGGTGCCCGTCCTCCAGGTTCTCTTCATCTGGTCAAGCTGCCACCTTTGACACAGGGCTCCACGGTCACTGTGGCAAGGAAGAGGAGTCGTCATGAAGGACCCAGGAGAGACACTATGTTTCAGGAGCTCAAACCTAGTCGGGGGACGCCAACGATCTACCTGGCTGGGAAACATCTCCCTGTGCTGTCATGTCCCCAACCTCCACGTAGGCTCAGCCAAGACTCCAGCCAAAACATACAGATGGCGGATTGTGTTGTCCTAAAGGGATTCTGGTGGCGCAGTGGTTAAGTGCTCACTGCTAACTAAATGATGGGCATGCCGTTCAAATTCCACCCCAAGGTTTAGTAAGCAGAAAGGCCTGGTGAATTACTCCCATACACACGACGGTCCAGAGAACCCTACAGGGCAGATCCACTCTGTCATATTGGAACCTATGGGGGACTTCTACTCCTCCACTGAGAC
>PVJH01035873.1:0-19295 GCA_004026705.1 Nesogale talazaci
ATTTATCCTTCAGCTGGCGGGGGCGGGAGGGGGGGGCGGAATCTGATAGTCTGTTTCCATAAACATTGCAGGCAAGAAAATCCTATGGGAAAGTTTTACTGTCACATTAGGTCACGAGGGCTCGAGATTGACTTGAGGGCCTCGAAGGACACCACGCGGTGCTTCTGACCTCAAGTCAACTTCAGAAGCAAAGCCTGGGCCAGGGCTGGTGTGCAGGTAGGTCGTCTGGGAGATGAGGCGGGAAGCAGGCGTGAGGGACCAGCAAGAACAGAACAAGGGAGGAGGCCAAGCCAGTGTGCACTTGGAGGGCGGGGCCCCAGTCAGCGGGGAACTTCCGAGGAATGTGTAGAATTCCTCTTATAATTGTTCACTCACGTGTCCACAGAGACCGGCATTTATCCTTCATTGTTTGAAAGTCAGTTGCGGGATGTTAATCCCCTACACACTGAGAGAAGATGTACACCTTTAACAGCTGGGATTCCATGATGGGACACCAGAAAAGTCACGGGAAAGAAAGCAAAATAATGCACCTTGAGTCTGGTTCCCAGAAACCGGTCAAAATCTAAACCTATAGAGATTTTTTTTCAACTGCAGTAACAGCTGGAATCAGGGGTGACTTTTGATTAAGAGAGATGAGTCAAAATAAGAAAGTATTAAAAGTATAGAAAGGCTCCTGTTGACTTTCCAATACAGTTTGCTCTTCAACTTCTTGACTCTTTTTAAACAACAGCTGGAATGAAGTGGTATCAGACTAGAGCTTTATTTAGAACTCAACTGAAAACATATGTTTGAGACATCTGTATACTATTTTTGTGAAATGTCTTTTGTCTGTTTTACTATTCACTTAAGGGGTTTTTCTTATTAATGTGTTAGTAGCTATTTATGTGCATAGAAAAATAGCCCTTTGGGCTGAGCCCTGGTGACGCAGTGGTTGTGTGTGGGACTGCGGCCCCCTGGGGTGATGGTTCACATACAGCAGCAGCTCTCCAGGAGCAAGGCTGGGCTTCCTACTCCCACCAGGGCAATGATGCCACACACAAAAAATCAAGAAAAATAGCCCTTTTCTATTATATGACTAGCAAGATATTTTGTCTTGATTTTTTAAGTTGTGACTTTGCAATGTAATTTTTAAAAGGTACTAATACTAAAACAAATGTGCCCTTTCATTTCTGTTTAATAGTCTATCCTATTTATAAAACCATTTCCCATTTTCAACGTCCTTTTAAGAATTCATCAAAAAAAGAATTCATTCATATTTATAGCAGCCTATAAGTCTAATACATATCTTTTCTCTATAAAGAGAACCTTGATTTTTAGTTGGTCATGTTTCTCAGTGTCCCAGTCTTCAGGCATAAACTGCTCATTTTCATTGATTGGTTGCTGTTTGTAAAGCATGTTAGTTATTGAGGCAGTGCATTGAAGCATTGAAGAGAAAAAGGGCTGGCAGCATAGTTATGAAGTGCTCAGTTGCTAACCAAACCCATTGGTAGATTGAACCCACCAGTTGTTCCATGCGAGAAAGATGTGGCAGTCTGTTCCATAAAGATTGTAGCCTTAAAAAAAAAAAAAAGATTGTAGCCTTGAGACCCCATGTGGCAGTTCTCCTCGGTACTCTAAGATCACTATGAATCTGAATCCACTCGATAGCAGCTGATTTACTTTGTCATTAACATGCTTGTATGTTCCTAGCAGACTGATACCTTTCAAAGCCAAGTGGCAAAGGGAAAAGCCCAAAGGGGAAAGATTCAGGGGCATGGACTGCAGTGGGCACTTAAGTGTCTAGGTGATGCTATTGATCTGGGAGATGGGGAGTCTCTGGGTCAGAGAGCTTTGAAGGGCAGCAAGGACGCGGTGTCTTGGGAACTACACAGTTTGTTGTTATCAGTGGCTAGCAGATGTTGGGTACTCTATTAAGCTGGGTTCTCTAGAGAAGCAAAACCAGTAACACGCATACAGAAAGAAAGGGAGAGAAAGACAGAGATTTACTTGTATCAAGAAAATGGCTCATGTTAATCGTAGCAGGGGAGCTCATGTCCAATCAGCCTCCTCATTTTCAGCTAGGCACATCTCCCAAGCTTGCTCCTAAATTGCTGGCCCTCTTTGAGAGACTTTGAGAATAGGAAAGTCACATACTGAGAGTCACAGAAGATATTATAAAACTTCCCTATGAGTGCGAAAGCAAAGTATGTCGAAGAAATCGGGTGGTGCCTATTAGAAAGAATAGCTTAAAGGCTTTGTCTTAAAACAAGCAGCCATATAAATGAGGTCTCACTTAATTCCACACAGAAACATGCCAGCTTATGTGATCAAAGGATTGTTAATAATAAAACTCATGATCAGAGGGGTAGGATTGTATTTTGAGCACCTGATATGCAAAAGGTTATGCATGACAGTGATAGACTGAAATCATTTGTAGGACCTCCACATGGATTAAGTCTCCACTGAATTCCCTTTGACAATGAACTAAGGGTGTATTAAAAGTGGATTCCTCCACCCCATCCTAGCCAGTCCAGGAAAGACTTGTCTGGCATGGCCATGAGATAGATCATCATAATGGGGTTGAAAAATCATGACTGTTTTGAGTGTAAGGCCATTGATCAATCCTGTAGGCTCTTTGGTATAACAGACTTCATGTGTCACGTCTATTGTACTTCTTATAACTGTGATGTATTGATCTTCTGTCTATCATACTTTTGTGACAATTTTCTTTGGCCTCCCGTGCGCTTTTTAAGTGTTCGAATCTCAACAAACCCTTGGGCAACACTATGACCTCTTGCTAATAGTGTCCGTCATCCAGATGATATATCTTTGCCTTGTCTTGTTCTGTTTAAGACTTAATAAATGAAAAAGAACTTAATAGATGTTACCCTGAAAAAAAAACACCAAAAACCTCTCTGCTGGACTCACTAGCTTAAGATTTCTTTTTTGTGTGACAATTATTGTATAGTTTACCAAAATATTAACCTAAACTAATCATAACAATTAAACCACATTTGTTTTAGTTTGACCACTTCCTCCTTATACTGTGGGTGAGGCAGGAATTCCCCTCCTAGGGTTAGGGAAATGGCTGACCTCATGATACATAACACTGGACACATCAGTTGGCAGCAGTTTATCAGTCACAATATGCACACAGTCTGGAGGAGGTCAACTCCGTGCAATGCTGTCTGGGGTTTGCACTGGAGAGCAGAATGAAGAAGCAGGGGCTATGGGAGGCAGGCTTTGTAATAATAAAATGATGAGGTACTCTTCTGTGGGCTTGCAGGGAACTGGAAACTACTCTTCAGGGATAAGGAGACATGGTGCCTGACCTCTGTGATGAAAGGGTGGCTTGGATCTTGTCCATGGGAGCAGAAGAGGGAGAGGAACTTGTGGTTAAGCCATGTGAAGCCCTCTTGGCTTTCTTCAAATGTCAAGACTGATATAACACTGAAACTTAATTTTAAGTCTTATCCCATCTGCCTTTAATTGTTTTATTCTTTCTGTGTGTGTGCATTTTTCTTCATCTTGAGTTTATTTTGCTCATATAATTTTTAAAGCCATGAAAGTATTGCATGCTGATTTTAAATGGCACTGTCATAAAAAAGCAATGTTTGTTCATTTTAAAAACACGCAAGCAAGCGTTTAATGGCAAAAGGCACATCATGCTGCTTCATCCCACTACTTTAAAAAAAATTGCTAAGATTTTTGTTATCTTTTCTCCCAGATTGTTGTCCCTTTGTACCTTGTTTTACGTAGCGAATTGCTGGTTTGTAGTTAGTCCTAAAAAATATTGGTCAAATGATTGAACTGTACATATTCTTTCTCATTTTGATCTTTACCTTTTCATGACAACTTTGTCTAATGGCTAGAACATGGGCGATTTAACCTTTACTGTACCATTATTAAAGAAGCCCTGGCAGCAGAGTGCACCCAGGATGAGGTCAGAAGGTCGCCAGCCACTCTGCACAGATTTAAACCCTCAGAACCTTAAGGAGCAGTCTTCCTCTGCTCTGTAAGACCACCATGGGTCAGAATTTCCTCAATAGCAGTGGGCTTGTTTTCTGTTTTCTTTGCACAATTATTAATAAAACTGTAATAAAACCTAAGCGCATAGTACACTTTCTCTAAATGTTACTAATTGCCAGAAATGAAGTAAAGGCTTTGTACAATTTAAAAGCTTTGGTATGCATGAGAAAAATGTTGGATTTGTTGACAAATCCGAATAATAGCACCTCTCTTCATGGCCCATCAGGAAGCCTGGTGGGGAGGTGGGTTATGAGTTGGGCTATGAACCTCAAGGTTAGCAGTTCAAACCCACCATTACACCAAAGGTGAGAGATGAGGCTGTTTTCTCCCACAAGGAATGACAATCTCAGAAATCCTTAAGAAGCAGGGCTACTCTAAACTGTAGGGTTAGTATAAGCCCACATCGACTCAATGGCAGTGGGTTCTGGGTTTTGTGGTCAACATCTAAAGCAAGAGAGATCTAAATCAAAGACGAAGACAAAGGGAGCCCAAACGGCTTCTCCTATCTCTAATATTAGAGAATATACTTATATTTTTAGAAAATCAGGACTTTCGAACTAAACCCACAATGGGTCGCCCTCTCATTGCTGGTGAAAAATTTGATCTAAGAGCAAAGAAATGGAAAGGGAACCATCTATACATGCCCAGGGTATCATTTCAATCTCCCCTCTCAGGTAAATATTTTCCTTTGAGAAGGAGCAAGTGAGAAAGGGGGTAGGAAAAGGCTGGCTGTGCAGTGCTCAGCTGAGAATTAAATAAAGATGCATATGCAGATTGCCTTTTTCAAGAAAGAGAAAAAGGCTGGTTGATAATATTGAGTTATTCACACTCCCCTGACATGGGAACAGTGGAAAGAAGTGCCAGCTCACATCTTGGTAGGCATTAGTTACAACTCTGTTAAAATTAGTAATGTACTGCACATAAGTGTTATCCATTAATTTCATGTTTTTTCTTGAATACTAATAAGGTTGAAGAGGTTACTATTTCCCATGATATTTAAAAATTCCATGGTGAATCACCTGTTCAGATTTATTATATTGGATTCTATCACCAAGTCCATATTTTTGAACTGTTGATTGTATACATAATATAGACATATATTTCACTTATCATACAATTTAATTGTTCAATCATATTAAAAAGAGTTGTAAAATCATCACAATTTCAGAATTTTTCTTTCTCATACTCATTGTTGTTAACTCCTCATTTACCTCCAAACACTCCTGCTATAACCTAGGTAATTATTAATTTGGTTACTATTTCTATAGATTTACCTATCCTGTGTTTCATATACAGAAATTCATATAAAACACAAACAAGAAACTAACAACAAAAACAAGCAAAACAGAAAAACCTTGAGCAAAAAATAAGCATACAATATTAAAAAGTGAAACAACTTTGAAATGAGTCAAAGAGGACATCAAATGATAAAATGTTACATTTTAACCTCACAAAACATGACATAATCTACTTTATTATGCTCTCTGTCTGATAACAAGGCTATTTACATCATGGTCTATGGTCAGAGGGGATGCAATGAAGACTTAATTCAGGTGGGAATCTTGCAAATGGATTTGGGTTTCCACTGTTACCCATAGTCTTCTGCAAGTTGAGTATTCAGAACTAAGCTCTGATATCATTCCATCCTTCAGACTTGGATTTTATTAAGTACAATCCTTGGATCACAAAGGCTGGCATGCTTCTTCCATATGGACTTAATTAGTGCCTCATTTAGATGGCTGCTTGTTTTAAGATAAGTTTGTTGATCTTTTTTGAAGGAGCTCTGGGGGTTCTGTCAGATAAGCATTGAGCTGCTTACTGCAAGGCCATAGGTTCAAACCTTCCAGCTACTCTGTGAGGACTGGATTCTGTCTACACCTGTGAAGATTTAGTCCATGAAACCTGACTCTATTATGCAATGATGCTTTGAATCAAATCAACTGCATGGCACTGGGTTTTGAAGGAAATTTATTTGCTTTTGAAGTTAGTGATATAACATAAAATTACACAATCAGGTATATTCTGATCTTTGGGTGTTAATTTATTGCTTCTGAAATTTATCAACTATGCATAAAAGGCACTAATTATTGATGATTGGAATGCAGAAGTTGAAAACAAATGCGGATCCATACTAAAAAAAAAACTCACTGTATTCAATTCAGAATGCATAACAACTCCAATGATATGGCAGAATACTACTGCCCTTATGAGTTTCTGCAATTTTTTTAATCCAACAAAAAATTTAGCTTTATTGAAGCCATAACTTTATTAATAATAGAAAGAGTACACACTTCAAACCAAACTGTAGTTACTCTGTTGAAACACCGCCCCCCCCCAAGGGATTTTGGTTTTCATATGGACATGGTTAATTCAATAATAGCATTTACAATATCATTACTGTTGCTCTTCAGTGCCCAGACTGCCTTTGCTCTTGATACGTTTGTGAGTTACCAATTTTATAACCTAACTTCCACACCTGTTTCATCAGCCTCTTCCTCCTCATTCTCCTCTTGTACAGATGAAGGTTGACTGTTCCAGACAGCTTCACCTTGAACTTTGAATTTCTCAGCAGCTGACCTTCGTGCTTGCTGAGATAAATCCTTGAATCTTGGCTTCTGGCAAAACTGTAGAGATGTCTGAAGTGGGAGTCTTGTAGACATCTGGCCTTTAGGTTGACAAAGAGGACAGTCTTCCGGACTTCCAAACAGTGACCCCAGTAACCCCTGTGACTTGCCGAAGGCCCAGTCTGGACATGGCCTTGCGTGCCTTCTTTGCTCTCTGACTCTGCTTTGCTTTACTGACTGGTTCCTCATCAATTTCAGCTGCCACAGTCACCCACTGAGCTTGTAGTGTGGTTGGTCACCTGTGTGGAATCTTGCTCCTCGAGCTTGGGTACTGATTCATCACTGTCAGATTCTGTTCCAGATCCTGTCTCAGTCTGGGACTGAGCCAGCTGCTGCTCTGTAGCAGGGACGCTTTCTGTGGTTTCACCGGGCATTCTGTTCAGAGAAATGGGGGACCAAAATGGCAGCAAAAAGACAGTGGCTAGAGAGAGTGTGACCCATAACTGTTGCAGAATGCAGGCTGACACGGCGGACAGGTTATTAATCCTTACAGGAGCAGAGCGCCTCATTTTTCCCCTGAGATGTGACAGGTGCATTTGAACCTGCAATCTTGCAGTAAGGAAACAATCCAATGCTAATCTTATAGCTCCACCAGGGTTCCTTAAAAAAAAAAAGAATCAGCAATTGGAAAATATGGATTTTGGTGCTAGAAATTATGCCAGAGATTACATGACAGAATTTTCCAAGACCAATAATTTATTTATCACAGCAAAATAAGTGGTGATTGCACACATGGACTTTCCCAAAAGAAATAGACTACATCTGTGAAAAGAGACCAGGGGAAAGTTGATTATCATCAGTCAGTACAGGGTCAAGGGTTCCTATGCAGGTTTACGTCAAAACCAAAGAAAATGACAAGTCCACTCGAGTCCACATAAGACCTCAAGTACATCCCATCAGAAGTTAGAGACTATTTAAAAAACAAACAAGCAGTTCATGGCCAAAGATGGAAACACCGTATAATGACTTCGGGGATTTCGTGTGTGTGAGTCCACAATCAACTGCTCATGGAAGCAGCAGTCAACAGATCAAATGACACGTTGCATTGGGGTGACCGGTTGCACCAGGTCTTTTTTAAAGTGTTGAAAATCAAGGATATTTCTTTAAGGACTAAAACACACCTGACCCAAGCCACGGTATTTTCATTTGTCTCCTATGCCTGTGAAAGTTGGACATTGAATAAGGAAGACTGAGGAAGAATTGATGCATTTGAACTGTGGTGCTGTCAAAGTATATTGAAAGTACCGTACCGTGGATTACCAAAAGAACAATCAAAGCGGTGTTGGAAGAAGCGCATCCAGAATGCTCCTCAAAAACAGGGATGATGAGACTTCATTTCATGTACTTTGGACATAGTGTCAGGAATGATCACGCCCTGGCGAGCTTGATAAAGTACAGAGACAGTGAACAAGAGGAAGACGCTTGGCTGGATAGATTACACAGTAGCTGCCACAATGAGGCCGAGCGTAAGAACAATTGTGGGGCCACAGGACTGGGCAAGGTTGTTTTCGAATGACTAAATGGTCACTATGAATCAGACCTGCCTCAAAGGCACTTAACAACCACAACAACACAACAACAACGTGATCAAGAGCCAATGGTATTGAAGAAAGAAGCTGAAATTGTACTGAAGGCATTGACAAATAACAAGGGTTTGGAAAATGATGTAATAGCAATTGAAATGTTTCAACAAATCGGTGCTACGTAAAGGTACTCACTTGCCTGTGCCAAGAAATTTGGAAGTCACACACTATTTATTAAAGCCTTTATTGGGACTATCAAAAAACATACATAGGAGAAACTAGAGGAAAAAGTAAACTTTGAACACAGCTAGCTCATCAGCTTGCTGTAAAAAAAAAATCTCTATTTTATAATGGTGCTGCCTGAAATTCGAGTTAGATTTGGAAGAGAATGTGGCACAAAGGCTATCATGGCTGATCCAGATGATTCTTGGCTGAAAGTAAAAAAAATCAGAAAGATGTCTACTTGTGTTTTATTGACTATGCAAGGCATTGGTTGTATGAATAATGACCCATTTTGGACAAAAATGTGAAGAATGGGTATTTCAGAACACTGACTTGTGCTCATGGGAAACCTGTACACAGACAAGAAGCAGTCATTTCAACAGAACAAGGGGGTACTGAGGAAAGGTGTCTGTCGGTGCTGTATCCTTTCTGTATACTGACCAAATAATCTGGTAGGTAGATTATTATACAAAGAAGAATGTGGCATCAGGATTGGAGGAAGATTCATTAACGATCATCAATATATAGGCCACATAACATTTCTTCTTGAAAATAAAGGGGATTTGAAGGACTTACTGATGAATATCAAAGACTACAGTATGGATTATACCTCAACACAGAAAAAAAAATTCTCACCTTTGTATCAATAGGCAACATCATGAGAAGCAGAGAAAAGCTTGAAATTCGAAAGGCTTTCATTATACTTGGAGTCACAATCAGCTCCCATGAAGGCAGCTATCAGTGAAACTAAGAACGTGTTGCAGTTGTCAAATTTACTGCCAAGATGTCTTTAAAGAGTTAAAAAGCAAAATGCCATTTTGAAAATTACGGTGGGCCTGACCCAACCATGAACTTTTTAATAGGCTCTCATATGCATGCAAAAACTGACCATTAAATAAGAAAGGCTGAAAAATCGATGCATTTGCATTTTTGTGTTGGTGACAACTATTGACTAGGCCATGGACTTTCAGAAGGACCAGCCCATCTGTTTTTGAAGGAGTACAATCAGAAGGCATCTTAGCCACGAGAATGATGAGACTTAGTTTCACATACTCTGGACATGCTATGCTGGGGGAAGGAGCGTTAGCAAAAAGGAGGAAAACTGGGCTGAGGCCCGGTGGCTCAGTGGTTGAGTGCCGGACTGCTGCCCGCAGGCTTGGAGGTTCAAATCCAGGGGCGGCTCTCAGGAGCAGTGCTGGGTAGCGCCCACAACCACCAGAGGCAGTGATGCCCCCCCAAAAAAGAGGAAAACCATCATGGCTGAAACAATAGGCTCTAACATGCCAGTAATTGTGAGGATGGTGCAGAATTGGACAGTGCTCTGTTCTCTTGTGCCTGGAGTCACTCTGAATATGAGCCTACCTGGTGACACCTGACAACAAGAAGCTTGGAAAGTGCGGCCCCTACTACGTGCATAGACATACACTCTTTGTTTTTCTCTCGTTGTTCTATGGTTCAAGTTTCTTATAGTTAACTCCGTAATCCAAATGGTATTGATTGTGTGCGTGTGTGTATGTGTGTGTGTGGGGCGGGGGTGGGGGGAGGGTGGTCTATGCTGAAAACACTTTTGCCTGCAATCAACCCATGTACATCACTATATCCTCCTCTTAGTTCTTGTTTTTTTCACTGACCCCTAAGGCAAGCAGAGTCTGAGGAAAAGAAATGAAAGAGAAATGCAAAATTATATGATTTCATTGTCTAATGGAAAGCAAATGAAATGGGCTGGAACAGCTGTCTATTCAAGTGATCGACTTTTTCTGGGCACCTTCTCTTTCTAACAGCATAATTATGCATACTATTTTGAAGTTTAAATAAAAGTAAAATTTTAAAAATCCAGTAAAAATCCTTGAAATGTAGTGAAAAGTTGTAAACTTAACTACCTATAAAGCACACAAATATACTCAGGAAAGAGTAACTTCATCATTTTGCCCATGAATTACATTGGATGATAATAACACTAGCGTAATTAAACAGAAAGGTGAATTCACTTTACATAGTTTTTTTTTTTTTTTTTTGCAGCCTGCTTCTTTGAGTTGCTGTTGGATTTTTACCATACGTGAACTCTCTCTCTAGGGATGAGAATATGAGGAAACAGTTTGATATTAGGAGTGTGGAAATTACCCAAATCCATAGAATCCTACAACACCTTGAGAAGAAAATAACAAATGACCCCAATAAGAAATGGATGAAAAATTGCTGGCGAAAGAAAGAAAACCTAATTCAAGAGATCCAAAGATTAATTGCTGTGGTAGTTACATAATCTGGTATCAATTTAGGGCTTGAGAGGAGTAAGAGTGAAGGGGTGGTGTCCAACGGGCCATAACCAATTAGGCCTCTATGTGGGCATGGCCTTCTCCTGAGAATTCTGAGAAATTCAGTATTTCCTCCTTGGAGGCAGGAGGCATTTTCTCTCTCTCAGGTCAATCCCTGAGAGATGCTCTATGGACAAAGCTGACTCTCTGTGAACCATCTCTGAGGGGAGGACTAACCTGACGCAGCCCTGGGTGCTGGTGAAGCCACGTGGAGACCCGGGCTACAGCTGAGATGTTTCCAACGTCACTGGATCCAGAGACTTTCTATCCAAAGGCCTGTGATTGTCCTGCATTCCATGTCATCGTATGTGCTTCGTGAGTCGCAAGAGGACTGTAGATTGGTATCCAACATATGGGCTAATATCGAACCTATAGGCTTGGACTGGACTGAGTTGGGATGCTTTTTCAATGTACACTTACCCGTCATATAAAGCTCTTTCTTATACACATGAGTTTCTATGGATCTGTTTCTTTAGTTTCCCCAGACTCACACAGTTGCATTAGATAAAATCACTACACAAGAATTCTTTTAGAGTATTGAAAAGCAAGGACGTTACCTTGAGGTGTAAGATGTGCCTGATTCAAGTCATAGTATCTTCCATTGCCTCATATGCATGTGAAAGTTAGACATTGAATAAGGAAGACTAGGAGAATTGATGCATTTGAATTGTGGTGCCGATGAAGAATATTGGAAATACAACGAGTTGCTAAATGGACAAACAAATCTGTGTTGGAAGAAATGCAGTTGGAGTGCTCCTTTGAAGGCAGAGATAATAAGACTTCTTATATACGCAGTGATTTCATTCTGTTGTGCAAAAGTTGCTATGGGATGGAACCAATTTGATAACACTTAACAATAACAGCAATAAGGGACAACTCAAGCCTACCACCTGTGTGTCATTGTCATACTCCATTTGCCTTTTTATGACATGCACAGCCTAGTTCTGCCTGTGTGAATGAGCATTACTGAAAGTCTCCTCCTCTCTGCAGTCCTCATTGTCAGTGCAAATATTGTCCAGTCACTAAATTTTTTATCTCCACAGATGAACAATTCATGTATCTTGTCTAGAAACTGTTCTCTACATGTATGCTTTCTTTTTCTCACCAGTACTTTTAGTTCTTTACTATTGGCATGCCCCAGGGGATAATTTAAAATGCCCTTTAGCAAAATAATAAAAGTGAGCTAGTGACATATACAACCATAGATGTATGAATGGATTTTGAGCTCATACTTCATTGTAGCCCTAATCTAAGAACAATCGCTTCTTATGAAATGGTCCTGCCCAATAACTACCCCCATGACATGATCATTGAAAATATGCATGCTATAGAAAAGTGTGGTGAAGCAATCAGATGGTGCCCAGCTACCAAAAATGAAAACATCTGGGGCCTTAAAGATTTATCTTAAAATAAGCAGCCCTCTCAGTGAGATGTCCACTAAGCACACAGGCCTGTGTGATCCATGGATTGTAATTAATAAAGTCCAAACCCAGAGTGGGCAATGACATGAGAGCTTAAATTCTGAATACCTGGTTTGCAGAAGGCTTCAAACGACAGTGAAACCTAAGAGTAGCTTCCTTCATGTGGATTAAACATTGGGTGAATCCTCTGACTGTGGACCAGAGAGGGCAAAGGCCATGCTATCAGATGGAGTACTCTGTTAGATGGATGAGTGAAGTTGTGTTAGGTCAAAATGTGACACCTTGTCATTGATCTCCCTCTTGATTTGATGCATAATTACCCCAGTTTTTTTTCCCTCGGGATGTGATTGAACAATGGAATGATTTGCTATATATGTTAATCCCAATAGATAAAAATAATAATAATTCCTCCAGTTTTTAAGATTTTCTACTTTCCAATTGAGGTTTTTCTCTCTTTCATTCTGTCATTGCTATTGGGCCATTTGTATTTTGTCTAGATTTTGTATGTTTTTCTGCAAACTCAGATTAGGTAAATCCATAGAAGCAACAACTGGCTTAATAGATTCAAAGGGACATCGCAGGAGAACCTGGTGGGGAATGGAAAGCTAACAATGGGGACAAGGAAGAAGAAATGTCCTGGAATGGATTGCAATGATAGTTGAACAACGCTTATAAATGTGATTGAATTTCTGAAGTGTACATGTTAGTTATGTCTGTTAAAATATTAAAAAGAAATGAATTTTAAAAAGAGCAGTGTGAGAAGATGGAAGGAAAGCTAAGAAGAGAAAGATGGTGAAGGAAGGGGAGAAAAGAGTCAGGGAAGAGCAAGAGTCTGGGAAAGAAGGTTATGAAGAGGAGAGTTGGAAGCAAGTAGGTAAGAAAGAAGAGAAATAGAAATGGACTCTCCTGTCACTCAACATGGGCTCAGATGCCATACTGCCAATGGTAAAAGAAGGAATCGCATTCATTAGCTGGTTCCCCAGGGCCTGACCCTGATCTAAGCTCTTTACAGATATGAATTGTTTTAACTCAGATATGTCTCCTGATGCATGCTCAGACATTAATGTCAAGTTTTATTTTGTTCGTGTTAGTCACACTCATTATCAACTCTTTCAGGAAAGCTAAAGACCTCCAAAGAACGTACTCTTATTAATGTGCCCAGAGAACCAAGAATGCTGACAAACAGTCTCCCTGGCAGGAAGATAGGAGATAAAAGCTTGCAGTGCCTTGCTTGGTCTCAGGTCATTATACAGAAGAAAGGACAGAGTCAAGGCAATTGGCCTAGTGCCCTTCATAGTTTCAATGCTTCTGATCTTAGCAAGCCCTTTGGGACGCAAGACTAATGCATTGTATTCCTTCTACTGAAATGTCAAGTCTGCATTTATTGAAGCAATTATCTATTGCATGAAGATATGGACTGAGCATTGATGGTGAGATCACATACTGTAATCCATCTACTACCATTGGGCCAAATAGCACCATCAATTTTTCACACAGTTTCAAAGCCAAAATTGCTGCTCTGATGCTTAGGAACATCTTGTACTCTTGTAAAGAATTGACACCCTAAGTCAAACCAATCAGATCATAATCTTCTGATGGAAGAGATGGGGGAGGGAAAGTGCAATTTTACTAGTTAGTAATCAAAGAAATGCAAGTTAAAATACACTGCCTTGAGCAAGACTTAGAGTATCTGATGTCAGGTAATTCCTATATATTCACATAAGCTAATGGTAAGAATAGTCTGATTTACTAATTTCAGTCTTTGGAATATATTCTGAGGGAATAATTGGGTTATTTAGTGCTACTAGTAGTTGAACTAATGTAGTCATAAAATATTCATCATAACACTGGTTATCATAGATAAATTTTAAAAAACTTCTAATATCCATCAACATGGCACTAGTTAAATAAATTATAGTATTGTAGTATTCTGGAATGTCATGTTTACAATCAAAAGAATTTATATTTGTGTGGGATATTGCAGGTTATAAATGTAAGTAAGGATAATACTATCATTTAAAAAATATACACATACTTAAAGAAAAATGTATCTTCTTCCTCCTGACACCCCTTTATACACAGTTCAATTAGAATCACACAAAGCTTTCCTATACTCCTTTATTCATTCTGTCTTAGAGCTGGAATGACTCATATGATTGGAAGAGAATAAGCAGGTTAACGCTTGCCTAAGCTCTGCCATATTTTTCTCTTGAACTAAAGTTGCCATCAAGGAACAAATGTTCTTTTCTTCTCCATGTTATTAATCCTTTCTGTCTGATACTGGGATGATATCTTAATCACTAATAAAAGTATTCTTTGGCTTTATATATCAGTTTGTTCAGAACACTGAGAGAGAAAGCTGTTTTACTTGGGTTTCTTTGAAGAACCCAAGCAGTTATATATGCACCAAAAAGACGCATAGAATTGGTTCCAAACTCTTAACGGTGGCTTTCTGTAGATACTGCCACTGCTACTTTCTAAATTCTGGGCTTCTATTTGATTTAAGTCTTTTTCTAAGTAGCATACATTACTTTTAAAATCAATAAAGAGAAATCAATATTAATGGTCCCAATTTTAATAAAAAGAGCAATAAGATGCTATATTGTGCATGAAATTAACTTGGCCTCCCTAAATTATACTACTTATGGCTGTCAAAAATTTAATCTAATAGGTCTTTTCACTCATGCCTGGTGCTTCTGGTCTTGCAATACTTGGTAACAGGAAAATAGCTTTTCTAGTGGCTAACGGAGGGACTTCAAAGGAGGCATTTCCATTTCTCTGGGCCTCCGCTCTTTGGTTTGCTTTGTTAAGCCTAGATTTCTAAGATTTTATACACTAATGTTCAGCAAAGACTTGGGAAATTATCAGCTATCAACAAGCTATTAAAACTGCCTCTAAGTATCTAATCTCCCTTTCTCTGAAAATACTCCTTAATTATGGCCATCTTCCCATTTAACTTGTTAGCACAGGTGACTTATGACAATTCAATATATTTTACTTTCCATGAAGAATTTAGAAAGATTTAGAAGGTGAGTTGGAGATTTTTGACCACAAGAACTAAAGGAATGAAAATTTAGAAGCAGTGAAGATGTGAAGAGACTGAATCTACTTTTATAGAAAAGCAATTTAAATGAGCTATTTTGGGTTTCTAGCTGCAGATTCTGGACACTGAAAGGAGATGCCTAACTGTATTCTCATCCTTAGTTTCCATGAGATTTGTGTCCCTGAATTGTCACCCTTTTTCTATTAATCTAGATGGAGTTAGTTCACAGGGATTTAAGGACTTGTAACCAAAGAATATTCAATGCCTCTGTCAGTAGAAAAGACTTGTCTCCTTATACCCATCATTCCAAATCTATACAAAGAAAGTACCCAAGTCATCCTAATTTTCTGCCTGATTTTAAGTCCAACATATAGAGAACTTCCTTTTCAATCTTCTCAGCATCCTTAAGTCAGATCTAACCCTGGCTATTTATCCTGCCCACCCCCCCCCCTCGACTCCACCCACCCACCCAAGGTTCTGTTGCTTCCTTACCCAAAGTCTGACTTGGCCTCTAAGTTAGCTGAGTCATTGTGAAACGTGTGAAAGATGAAGGATACTTCCAGATGCTACTGGAAACGTGGCCCTTAGCTTGAGGAGAATAGAAGGGAAGATGGTCTGAAAAGCTCCTGCAGTGTAGAAAAAATGTGTGTTTTATCTATGATGAATGCTGTTAGTCATAGGGAATGGAATAAATGTAAAGGACTCAAGTGTCCCCATTATTGTCCTCTGTTACAGTATGCTCCAGTTAGGGAAAAACATGTCTTGAGTTGTTGGTGGTCCTACAGTACTCTCTGGTGTCTTAGCAGCAACAAGGAGGGACATCATACTCCATCATACTCCATCATACTTGGTGTGCCAAGATGGAGTCTAGGCCGACTGTCCCTTTCTCTTTTTCCTTCTTGGTTTGCGTCCATGTGGGGTGGTAAGTCAGCTCCCGCCCCCCATTTGAAGGTTTAGTGATGTTCTCTGAGGCACGTGCTCCTAGGGCAGGGGTCAGATTGACTCTGGTTGGGTCTTGTCATGCCATTCTCCACGTGGTTACGGTTACGTTGGCCTCTCGGTTTGGTGCACTGTGGTGGGGTCTTTATGCACACTCCTGTTGGACCGGGAAGTCAAGCTTACCCAAGAAGCGCGGAAAACAGCACTGGAGATGCAAAGGAACAAAAGGAGTTTAGTTTCTAGCTTAAGCTAGGGTTGGGCTCACACCACTACCCAGCACAGCGGTTTCCCTTCACCCCACCGCACAAAGCTAAGTTTTTATGGTTTCAGGTTACATAAGGGGAGTGCCCTTTCCCTCTTCCCCCCACAGAGTCCCATTAGAGGGAAGGTGGCTGTTCTCTATTGGCGAGCTGCTTTCCATGCCCTTCTCTGGCTGGCTGTCAGGGACGTGTTGAATTTTGAATGCTTCTTTCTGGTTCCCGGTTTTGCATCCGCTTTGGGAAAGTCACAGGTTTTTTCTGAAATAGAAACTTAGGCCTACCCTGAGTTTCGGCTCTTTGGGGGCCTGTCATGGCGTTTCTCAAGTTTATTATGAAGAACATAATAAGGTCCTACAACTCCCAATTCTGGGACACTCCCAACCACTCCCATTGATTGTGGAGACACAACCAATACTCGCCTCCTGAGTGGGTAGTGCCCTGTTCCCCCGATGCAATATACCTCTGGTTCCTTGAGCCTTCCCCCCCTCACCCCGACTATCATGACCCCATTGCTACGTGCCACTCTAGACTGGACTGGAGCATGTACATAGGTATAGGCCAGAGATGATGCTCACAACACATGGAACCCAGGAACAGGAATGGGGATAGCCATACCAAAAGGGTAGGGGGAAGGAGGGGAGCGAAGAAGAGAAAGGGGGTACCGGTCTTAACAAATGGTACATAGCCACATACACACCTTCAGGGAGAAGAACATCAGGAAGTGGAGAGGAAGGGAGACAGCCATCAGTGTGAGATATGAAAATAATAACAATCTATAATCTATCAAGGGGCCATAAGGTTGGGGGGTGGGGTGGAAGAAGAGCTGATCCCAGGGGCGCAATGAAAAATAAATGTCTAGAAAAGAACGATGGCAATATATGTACAAATATGTCTGATACAACTGATGTATGGATTGTAACAAAAGTTGTAAGGACCCCTGATAAAATGATCTTTTTAAAAAAGGACTCAAAAGTGTCATTATTTCTTTAAAGACTGACTTCGGAGCTATAAACCAGTTTCACTTGTTTAGGAGGAAGATTTTCCAAAACCTATGAATCGTTTGAAACTAAGCTATTTTTAACATAGGAATGATGACCTTGGTCCTCTGCTGTCTCAAATTTATTTTGGGATAAGCAATTTTTCCTAAAATAGGTCAGTTGCTAAGTTGGTATTAATATACGTCCTTCTTAGCTGAGATGCAAGATCCTAGAAGGAAATGGACAACTCTCCACCCAATCGTCAAACAGATGATGTTAAGACATCATGTTGCTGTGCCAGTGAAGGGATCTGGACCCTATGCACAGCAGAAAATATTACGGTCCAGTCATATGCCACCTTCACAATTCTCCTTATGCTTGAGCCATTGTTACAGCCACTATGTCAATCCATCTCATTGAGGTCCTCCCTCTTTCTCAACGTCCCTCTGCTTTACCAAACATTATGTCCTTCTCTGGGGACTGGTCTCTCCAAAGTCCATGTGTGCAAGTGAATTGTCTTGGAAGTTCTCTTTTTCCTATGGACACCTCAATCTGTGACTGGGTGAAGAAGATTCTATGCACGGAATGGAGCTCTTCAAAAATCACTCTTCATAAATAAATACAAGACAAATCACTCTAAACGCTTGACGTTAGTTTGAAGTAAATATCGTGAACGGAACCATAAATTCACTGAGTACTAAAAATGAGTATGTGTTCAGATAGAAGGATGTAGTTATCACAGAGAGCATCCCATATAATTCATGAGGTTTCCAAACAAGCTCTTTGAATATATACAAACCAGATTTATAAAGTTCAAGAACTGAATTTGTATTTCAAGCAAGTGCTATATATTTTTTTCTAGTAGCAAAAACCTGAAAATGTCCCAAATGTCCATTATGAGAAAGAAAGTTTTAAGAATTTATGATCTGGCCCATATATGAAATTTACACCAAAAATTTAAAACTTATAGTGCTGAAAAAAGTCTCAATGTTAATCTAATAAGAAGTCCTTCACATGCATAAAATCTTTTGCTCAACAATGCTTTGCCACTGACTAAAATGTGTCTGAATAACTAAAATGTTACTATTAATAGCTACCCATGGGGGAGATTTATGATTGTGTAATCATACTATTGAATACTATTATCTGATACTAGTCCATAAGTCTCTCTTCAGACGCATGCAGTCACATGCAGTGATACAGAAGGCAAGCACATTATGGCCCAGGGAGAAAAATATTGAAAGCACCAAGGACTACTCAAAGAACATAATGATCTGTCTTGGAAGAAGTACAACCAGAGTGCTCCTTAGAGGCAAGGATGGAAAGACTTTGTCTTACATACTGTGGACATGTTGTCAGGAGAAGGAGACCGTGCTTGGTATGATAGATGATTTCATGTCAACTTGAAGATGTGTGAAAGTGTAGGAGTGGAATCCAACCTGTCAATCAGGTCACAGCTTTATGATGCTTCCTTGGGCCTTCTTACAAGTGAGGACCCTAGGAAGCTCCCCCTCTCTAGGCCCTCTTTGCCTTGGGTTTGCTGGGATTCTGTCATTCACTCTGAGCGCTGCCAGTACATGTTTCCACCAGCCTTGGATCCACACAGCTCTGCACCCACCTGCTTGCCTTCTGCATCACTGCATGTGACAGCAGGAGTCTGAAGAGAGACTTATGGACTAGTATCTGACTTACAGACTTGATTGGGACTGGGCTGGGATGCCTTCTTCATATAAAATCACTTCTTGATATAAAGTTCCTTCTTATATGTTGTTGGGGTCTCGGCCAGCGAGACCCTCACGTGGGGACCTTAGGAAGCGACGAACCTGGATGAAGAAAAGACACAGAGACAGGGAGCAAGACAAATTCTGATCAAACTCCGTTTATTCAAGGCTCAGCCAGCAGTATTTATCTCAGAGCATGAGATGAGGTCGAGGGCACACATTCCATTCCAAATATGGTGTGCTTT